>JASDQU010366027.1:0-11607 GCA_032191745.1 Picea mariana
GCCTACTTATTAATCGTGGAGTCGCCAAGTGAAATATTGGAAAGCCTTTACAAGGTGTGCACTCTTTGTTCACTATCAAAGGGTGGCACTTTAAAAAAAAAAGTCGTTTTCCCAGGGAAAAAGATTTCATAACTTTGATCCCTGACAACGGCACCAGAAAGATGTTGTTCTAGAGTCTGTACTTAAGGCTTTGAAGTACAGTGTCTAGGCATCCAAAAGTGAGTAAGGTGTAGAGAAGGAAGGAATGTCAACCTTCGGCAAGGGGAAGCTAGGGTTGATTTTTAGGTTGTCGTCTAGCTTCCAACTGTTCCTGGATGTTTATGTCCTGTTCAATCGCTACCCACGAACGTTCCAGTTTGACCCGGGTAGTGGTTGTTTAAAGAATAGTATCAAAAATATTTAAGGCAATATGTGTTTGATCTGATAGTCCAGGTTCAATATTAGGCTGTCTTGTCACAGGGACATTCATAGAGGAACAGAATGATATGAAAATCTCAATACTTTTTAGATGTTGTGTCGATTTCGGTCGTATAAAGGAGAGTTTGTAACTCTGGTAATGAAAACAGGGTGCAAACCAAAGGCCCTTTCCTGTAACTGAGTTATATTTTAATAAATGTGTATGGGATGTAAGAAAAACATTGAGCTATCTATCATGTAAGGCTCCTATCAAGGGAGAACCTCACTTATAAACAAAAAAAGAAAATAGATAAAGAAATAACCTGATGAAGCACAAAATATATATAGAAATCTAAAATGTTCACTGGTCTTATACCTACTGATAGCCGGTACAGAGGAAAAATGGTAAACAATATAGAAAACTAAAATTTATTCACCATAGTAGAGGTTGTACTAAATTACAATGAAGCATTCATCAGATACATATATGAAATGAAATGAAATATGAAATACAAGGAAACAAACTCATAACACAGTCGTGACGGAATCGAGAATCTTCAAATTTTCTTTATATTAACTCTCGAGGGAGAAAAATCTCTATTACAATCGACCCAAAAAGGTCCAGCCTCTTTTTCTTCCTTCTATTGTATATTTATACAAATTTACATATGATGGAATCTCAATCGTTCCAGGATTTTCAGTTACAACAAGAAGGAGATCCATCATTTCATTTCTTTATCGTATTTCTTTATTTGGTACCAGAAGCCTACCCTCTCGCATGCTCGGTACAAATGACACATTTTTCCACCAACTGCGATATCAACCTTGAAGGTTCCGCTTGACAATTGGCCTAAAAAATGTAGCAATCTCTGACTAATTGCAGCAACCTTTCTTCCATCTGTCGGTCTAGGGTGTCAATAGCACACAATTGCACACTTGGTTTAATCATACCTTTATCTATTTGAAATATGTCTGCCATAGTTACTTGTGAGATTTCAGCCGAATCTCTTTCTTCTTTTTCATTTATATCAAGCGAGAGTTTTTCCATATCCATTTGGCTCAGCGTCTTAGCATTACTCTCGCTATCAATGTCTAATAGATTTCCATCTATGGAACCGAAAGCATCTTCACAGGATTTTTTTACCTTCTTGGCTTGCAATTGGCCTTCCGATATGCTGCGTTCCCATTCTTTCAACAAAATATTACCTCGGGTCTGTTCCGAAATAGAAAACTTAGGACCTTTTTTCAATTCCTTGTTTGTTGTAGCTATTACAGCCTCTTGAAATGCGACCCGAGCTGCTCCAAATTCTCTCTCTCTGACAGATAATTTTTCTAATACTTGATCGATAAGCAGACAATTGTCTCGAATCGCCTCTACCTTGGCAAGTAAACTTTGCTGGGCTGCAGAAACTCTGCTCTGAATATCGATAGCCTGGGACTGGAATATCCTGATGTTTATAACTTCACTTTCAGCTAACTCTAATATAACCTGTAGCTTCCCTATTAAGTCTTTTTGTTGTCCCACCTGTATCTGATTGGTCTGAGTTACCAGCTCTGCTTGTTTGAGCTTGGCTTTGAGCAACTCAATTTCCCTTTTGTTGGCCATTCTTGCTTTCTCTATTCCCGTGCTTGCATGGTCCTGGGCAGCCTCCTCTGCTGTGGCTAGTTTAGCTTCTAAGGTTTTGATGAGGCAATTTTTTCACTTCAGCTGATTTTTAAAAACCCCGACTGAAAATTGATTCGCCATAGCATATGCCCCTAATGTCCCGACTATTTCTGTAGAAAACTCTTCTTTTTTCTTATCTTTCCCATCGATCAACACCTTGAACTTATTGGCCGTTGATCCCTCTTCTTGATAGAATTCTCTTTTTACCACAGCTTTTCTCTTTTTATCAAAAAAGAACTCATTTGGCGGAAGCTCTTCCATCCTTACAAGTCTCAATTCTTCGTTAAAAATCCACCCTGCATCTATGTTCCCTTGAGTTGATTATAAGGGAGTAAGGGAGGTGATGGGATCTCTAATTTGCTTAGCTGACTGGCCTAGAGTGGTAACTGGAGTCTTCTTCTTCAATGGATCAGGAGATTTTATTTCGAGTTTCGGACTCTTAGTTTGTTCCTCCATGTCCTGGTGTTCTTTTGGCACTGAATCATTTGAGCCTTCGGCTTCTTTTCGCTACACCTCTACTGTTATTGGATTTTCTCCCCGCAATACTGGGGGAAGACAACTCCACCGATGTTCTTGGAATTTTAAAACATTGTCCCTCTCTTTAGGTGCTAGGGCTTGCATCTGAGCCAACACCTCGACGTAAGATCTTGCACCTCGGAAAATGTCATCCTAGGGTGAATTTTCATGTTCAAACCTTTTTACCCCGCAACTGGCTAAGTGATTACTTACGACCCTCTGTGGATCGTGCTTTTTGAATTTGACATGAACCAATTTCAAATCCTCTAGGGTTGTTGCCTCGGCTTTAGCATGCCCGAAATCTAATAAATAATATGAATTTAAATGAATAGGAAAAGGTGGCCATACCTTATTAGAATATCCTTTCAGTTTCTTGCTTACGCCACCGATTACGATTTGTCTGGTAATCTCATGACAAGCCAGCCTATCGGGTATGAATAAAGGCAAGGCATTCGAAGGAACAGAAGCACCAAAAACCCTGAGATATGAAAATTCTACCTCCACATACCAATCTACTATACTGATCAGATTTACAGCGATACTGTCTGAGATCCTGGGTGGTGGGTGGCCAAAGATAGTGACATGCAATGGTACCATTACCCAGTTGAATATTTCATACACAAAATCTGAAGCTTTGTCTTCCCATAGCTTTGAATGGTAGACGTGGATGGGCTCAGCCTCTGATGGAGTCCAACTCCAACTCATTAAGGGAAAAGGCATCAGAAAACACACGACGTCCATTATATTTGTGGACATAAAGAATGAAGCGTTCTTTCCACTCTCCCTCTGAGCTCGATACTCTGTAACTCGACTGGTCAAACTATCAAACAGTATTTTATCCCAGTTGAAGGAACAAACTTCGACGACTGTATGAATTAGAGGCACCCACTGAAGGAAAAAATGTGTGGTGTCCTCTCTCCCATATAATCTGTAGGTCGTCATAGTGATATATTTGAACTATGGTTCAAGAGAGGCTATTGAATATATACCATTACTGTCAGCCTTGAACTTCACAGGGTGTGAAACCCAATCTTTGATTAAACCAGACATAGTCTTGTCGTATTGCACACATTCCTTCTGTTTGAAATTCTCCAGGAATTTGGCATTGTAAACAAAGTTCAACGTGGCTGGCNTTTGGGTCTGAAAGTCCCAATGGTGACCCTATGCTCGTTGATGATGGTTCTGGTTGGTATATCTACATGGTCTAATGCCCACCGGACCATATCGTAATAAGGGAGTAGATGTGGCCTAGCCGCCACTTTATGCATTTGAGCCTGGACAACGATCTTATACTTGGTGATCAGGTCATCTTTTTCATTTCCATTGGAATCTTCCGAAATATATACCAATTCAGACTGTAGAACCTCAGGAATATGTGACCAGGTCCTGATAGAGTCGACACTTCGAGGTGAAGTATAAGAAACGTTGTCTGAACCTTGTCCTGAAACCTCAATAGTGACTTTAGAATCTTTTCGCGGGGCCATGGCGAGGGATTCTACTTTATCTCTCCTATGATAAAAATATGTATACATACAAAAATTAGTTTGCTCGCGAAGAGTTGGCTCTGCGTAGAATAGAAATGAAATTTGAAACAACAAACAAAGAATCCATGTCTTCGACTATTTAAAATTAGGTCATCCTTAGGGACAGAACGATGAAATCATTCTTTAATATAAGTTAACAATAAAAACCAAACCCTTACTTGTCAATTCGCCTCATTTCCAATTAATGTCATAAATTTTGATAGCTTGTAATGCAAGTTGGCGCAAGGAAAGTTTAAAATTGCCTCGGAGACTATGCATATCAATTTTCGTATTAAAATAATGAAAATGCTTGCTTATCTTGATTAATCGGTCTTTTTTAAATGTTAATTAATATTTCAGCACTCGCCTCATCAGGATTTTTCACTTTAACCCTTTACACCTCCAAAACCCGAGATTGCGACAATTAGCTTTGATTAATACAAAACACAACCAATATTAAATGTTTAATTAATTACGTTTTTATTTATATCGTGAATTCGCGACTTGGAGCTTCGAAGGTATAACTTCCGGGAGGCTTGTATGCCAAGTTGAAAAATAGTGAGATCGCAACTTTGTGACTCATAGCTTCGAAGGTATAGCTTCCGGGAGGCTCGTATGTCGATTTGTGAAATCGCGAGATCGCGATGAAAATGTTTAATTAAATTGGAGGCTAAAACCAAATTAAGTGTTTAATTAATTACGTTTCTATATTTATTGCGACTTCACGAATCGACGCTTTGAAGGTATAAATTTTGAGGGAAAAAACGTCGAGTTGCGATTTCCCTAAGGAGCTTAACCGCGGCTAAACTGTTTACCTTTAACATTAACCCAGGTTATTAAAATAAGAATCTCGTGGTTTCGGCTATCGAGGTTACGACGGTAAGACTTTTGGAGCTAGCAAACACTGAGACATGAAATCACGATGATGCTTAGATGCGGTTCAGAGTATTATTACTCTCAGTAATGATTTGGGTAAACTTTTTCAAACTAATTCTCTGTTTCACCTCTCGGGACTTATAAACTATGTGATCTATAACTCGCGACATGCGACATCCTAAGTTTCAAAAGTAGAGACTCGATTAAATGATTAAAAATAAATCTTGCCTTAAGAGTATGATAACCGTCCCTGCTTCTGCGATGAGACCTCTGAGATTTTGGGAAACATATGTAAATTGGTTTTTGATTTCAAACATTAAGATATGAAATTTTAAATAGACTAAAAAAACAAAGGCGGCTCCAACAATGCCTATGAGCTAGTTGACTACGATGGAATCTCCCTGGGTGAGCCCTGAAATGGTCTTTACCTTAAGAAGTACTATGCATAGAACATCTAGCATGCGTGCTTTGTACACTATTGTATTTTAGGTTGGTGTTTCTTTTTCTTTTGCGTGCTCGAGTTTTTCCCTTAGCCACTTATACCATGTCTTGTGTTTTCATGTGCATGTGACATCTTCCTTTACTATCTTTGTCGGGTTTTTGGATGGCGCTAGTCGACACACCCAAAACATTGCTTCGACATCTTGGGTCATTTACCACTCTGATGAGTTGGTGAGTTAAGGAGGTATTTTCTTAGGATCGACAACTAACAACATGGAAGAATATCATGTTGTCATCAGAATTTTAACCAAAGCCTCCTCCCTAGGTGTTTCTCGTATGATCGTTAATCTAGACTCTCAACTCATGTTCTGTCAACTTAATCGAGTATACGATATTCACAATCCTATCCTACTATGTATCCACATACGAGTTCATCGTCTTGAATGAATGTTTGATTTTATCGAATACAAACACATACCAAGAGAACTCAATACCATTTCGAATTCATTAGCTAATTACATCATGGATCGGTATATCGCACATAGATAAGGTTTCATAAAGGAAACAAATCATAAATCACAAGTAAATTAAAACACATCACATTAAAAACATCATTTAGGCACCGTAAAAACTCGGATATGTATATATATATGGCATGACAGAAAATGTTTGATTACATAAAAAAATTACATAGAAGGGAAAAATGTTGGGTCCTCGTGCCCATAACATTGTCATAAAGACTATACAAAAAATATCAGTGAGGTCCTAGTCCTCCCGCATCACATTGTGCTCTAAGTATCACACCGCCGCATGGTCTACTCATTTCATTAAAGAGTTAATACTCTCATGGACTCCCACTGTGTGTCTCTGCAAGCGCAAGGGTACGTTCTCCCTGTCAAGAGGAGGGATACCCATCGTAAGACCACAGAGGTTTGTCTCCACTTCTTGGAGGCCCCTTGCCGCTACTGCTATCTGAGCATCCCCACGATGCCCCAATTCTAGTATCTCTGTCGGACGTGTTTCTCCCTTGTCTTCATGATGAAACGATACATCCGTTAGAAACTCTTCTATGTACCCAAAAAATAATTAAAGTTTTAAAATAAAAAAAAAACACTTGACACGATCATTTTTTGTTTCTTACCTGAAGCGTCCTAGTCCACCCCATCTGGAAGGACCAGGTCCATGCTTCTTTGAAAATCCACTTCAACGTATGGGAAGTCTTCTATCATGATCAATTGGTGTCCCAACCAAGCGAAGAAGTCACCAGTGAACCTGAACTCTGTCTTTGATTCTAATCTCGGAGACAGGCTAGTCCATCACTCCATACATGGTTCTCCCACTAGTCATACTACTAATGCAATCTGAGGTTGCATCTAAGGAATGCATTCTAAGAAGAATGAAACCAAGAATGAACCGTATCCGAACTGATTCTGCTTCCCTTCTCTGCATCTCATAATCTTCTCCTTCACATTCTGAAGGAATCCTACACTCTTGTTAAACAGTGTTGGCTCTAGACACTGTAAATCATAGGCCACCTGTGATCTTGAAACTATTTGTAAGCTGGTACTTCCCACTATACTCGTAATGGAAAATAGAATGGATTGAAGAGGTATATCCTTGATGTCTTTGATTGAGATTCTACCTCCCACTAGTCTCGCTCCTGGGACACAATGGTTTTCCAGGTACTCATCTACAGGTACGAGAAGTGCTCTCTATCCAGATAAAACTACGGGGGGCCCTCTTTTCGAGAGGCTAGTCATGAAGTATACATCTTCCAACTCGATGGTAAGAAGCTGTGTTCTAATTTGGAACCCTTGATCCACAACGTTCCATAGCTCGATCATATACCCGAGAAGAAGAATCTCTTTCTTCACCTTTTTCATTTTGAAGAACTTGAGGAGACCACAATTCCTCACTATAGCCCTTGATCAGGGACTTTGCAAGGTGAACACATCATCGATCTCATGCTCTCTTTCTTTCCACTCAATCATGACTTTTTCCGAAGTTACCTGCAATCATCAACAACCAAAAATTCATTAGTCACACTTTTTCGACAATTTTTGGGCAATTAAAAACTTTTAAAAAACATTTTCTCTTTCTATAAGGACAATGCCCTCTTTATATGTATATTAGGGTGCCAACTCCCACTCATAATGGCCACCACAAAGCTGTAAAAATCAAAATGCTCCCCTTCATGTTTTAAGAAAGCGTTGGTCGTTTTGGAATTTTTTATTGTGGTTTTTGGGCAGCGCACCCTCATCAGCTTGCATGGGTTCTTACAAAATCATGCAGCACTCCCCCACTAATTTTAGAGGAGCGAGCCCTTTTGGGTGCTTGAGACAAACCAGAGCATTAATTGTTTCACCCAATTATTGCCTAAAAATGAAATTTGAACCGTACAAATTAGAGCGATGAAGAAGAGAACAAACCTAGTCCAAACTGCGAGGAAAATAGCTGATCATAGCTCCGACACTGAGCAATGCAAGATTCACCCTCCAAAGCACAAATTCTCCACTGCTACAAATCTTTGCACAAATGAAATGGTAAATGATATTTTTACCCCTTTTTACTATTATAAATTTCATTTTTCCCTAAGTATAGTTATTTTTGGGTTTTTTAATTTTTTTGGAGGCCTTATTAATACACTGGCATGAAATTTTGACATTATTGGCAGGTTTCAGAGTAGTTTTGTTCATTTTTTATCTTGTCACATTCACAAGCATAGTATTAGTTCATTATTAAGCTCAAAAAACATAAGAATGGACCGGGTAAACTTTTATCTCTTTTTTGGACTCGCATGGATACACAAAAAAGGAACCCCTTGGAATCATCTTTAAGCTCTTTTCTGACTCTCTAAACATGAAAATATTTCTGAGTGATATTAATTCATTTCCCACTTGTTAAAAGGTTTGAAAGGGCATCTTTCGAGTGATAATTTATCTCTTTTTTGGCCTCACGAGAATAAAATTACAAAAAAGGACAACACTGGAGTCATCTTTAAGTTAGTTTCAGACTTTCTAAATATGAAAAACCACTGAGTTTACCTTCTCTGGACTCATTAAACAATCATACATTGAAGGGTCCATACAAGACCGAACCCTTACTTCTTCCAGTTCGTTAAACAAAGGAAGAGGGACTTATCAAAGCTGAGTTATATCGAGCATGTGTTACCCTCCTTGAGCTCGTTAAATAAAAAAGAGGTACTTGTCTATCTGGACGAGGGAAAAAATTGAAAGAAGCAAGACAAACAGTTTTTGAGAACATTAAAAGTAACCCTTATAGTCTCCCTTGAACATGGCACTTTGTCTTTGCACACATTTTGATCCACTGAACCTATGCACTGAACCAATTCTCTGAGTTTTCTTAGTCCTTTGGGTCACCCGACGAAAGTCACTGTATCCATTGCATCATCATGTTTTGTTCCATGTCATGTTTCTGCTATTGTGCCTCAGTGTTCAAGGGAAGTAATTGCCTCAAGAGTCAACCATCACAAATTTCCTATTTCAATACCCATGCCAGTCCATGTTTTTTTGATCCACCAATTACATATATGTGTCAATTTTGTGTCATTGATGGGGGATACATCAAGGCCCCCTTTCGACAAGTCTGTTCCTGTTGACTTCTGCACATTATCCAGGAACTAGAATTAGAAATCGGTTAGTACCTTGGGACTTGCATGCCTCAATGGCAAGCCTTCTCGCGTTTGACAATAGGTTTACATCATTGACCTCTGATTGGATGATTCCATGGATGTTCAACTTTAGCTCATCCATTTAGATTCATTGGAATGTACTATAGTACCTTGGAAATCAATGACATTAATGGTGATTTCCCTTGCGCTTGTTAACAATTTACCTCATTGATCGGTAATCAAGTGGTTTATGCCATGTTTAACATCAATACATCTATTCACATGGTTAGATTCATACTACATCGGGATCAATAAGAATACCCTGGGTTGATTCATCACTCTTATATGTACTTTTCCCAGGTTGCGACGGAGTTTCTTTTGAACGTTGACACATATACTGTCACATAGATCCACTTTGTATTGGTCATGGCTATGTCTGGTGGTCTCGTAAATCCACTATGTATTCTTCGTGGCTACGATCAATTCAGGTCATAGGAGTATAGATCCACCTTGTATCTTTAGTGTCTATACCTTCTTTTCAATATAATTATGGACCCATAGTGTATTTTATGGCGGCCATAGCTTGAAAGTCTTTATCACTCAAGCATAGGTATGCCTGCCTTGGGTTTGAAACATGTCATAAGGTTTTTTTGATGGTTGTGTGCAGCTTCTTCCAGGTTCCTCGAATCCATACCCTTGCTTGAAAATGTCTACAAAGTACTTTAGTCATCAACTCTTGTCTTTTGACTTTGCACTTTGGGGGGGAAATCTGTTACACATCAAAATTACTCATTAGGATGATGGCCTAGTGTCGTCATTACCAGTTTTGAAACTGTCTTATTTTGGCTGCAAGTGTCACAAAATCATATTGTCATCTTGCCTATGTCACATCTCGGACGACATTATCAAGAACACTCAAAAGACACCTCAAAAAACTGGTTTTGAAGAGGAGAAATCATTTGACAGAGAGTACAAGTCTTTTTCCATAAGAAAAAAAACTAAAAAATCAATCTTGGAAGGCAGTGCTTCCCTATACACTGTCAAGGAGTGCCAACGTTCTATGACATATTTTGGGGGAGAATTACAACGCTCTATGCCCAATTCTGAGGGAGTGTTGGCCTTTTTTGAGCGAATTTTTGGATTGTTGAGAGAAATCAGGGAAGAATCCATTCATATATAGAGTTGGTTGGATTCAGATTTGAGGTCAGGGCTTGATCTTAGGGAAGATCCACAACTAAAGTAGAAGAATCCTCAGCTTATCCCAAGAATATCTTAAGTGGTTAGGCCTCTCCAAGCCTATATAAGGAGGCCTCTTCATGGTGAAAGGGAGAGACATTGAGGGAATTGAACTTATGATCTCATAAGGGAGATATCATTGAAACATCATCATTATGTGAATAATTTGAGAAAAGGGTTGGACAAGGAAAGATGGGAGAGGTTGATGCACCTTCATCAAAGGAATGTAAGTATTCTCTGTTGTTCTCATCAATATACATATGTGCTTGGTCTGTTTCTTTCAAGGTTGTGTTTTACATGAACTTGTTTCTATTAGATAGATCTAGTTTAAAGCTAATCTCAGTAGAATAGAAAGTTTGTTCTGTCTCTGTTTGTTTGTAGGACTTATTGAGGAGCTTAGAGATCAAATCACAGCTCGAACTGTGCGAGGACGAACATCATTTAAGAGGTACTCCTTTCTTCCTCTTCTCTATACTTTAGTTTAACTATATTTATAAGGATTTAAGTGACCAACATTAGCACCCTTTCTGTCTTGGTCTTAGGAGTCTAGAGCCCAAGAGGGAATCCACTTGTTCGCAGGGGGATTCTCCTGTAACAAAGGGACATAAGTGTGGTAAGAATAAATTATTCTACATATATTGCGAAGAGGAAGAAGAACAAGAATAAGAATAAGAACCATCTCAATATGAAAATGTGGATGTGATTTCTTTGAAGAGTTGACTCCCACAATATCATTTAATGCATTGGTTGGAATTAGCACTCCTCAAACCCTCAAGATAAAAGGATATATCAAAAATAAAAAGTTAATAGTCCTAATTGAGTCTGGTTGTACTCATAATTTCATTCACTGTAAATTAGCCAAAGCTCTCAATTTCTTTGTATATCCAGCACCAGAGTTTCAAGTAATAAATGTTGATGGATGAACTATCAATTTATCAGGAAAATGAAATAAGATCAATCTTACTATGCGGGAATATGTAATGAATATTCCAATGATTACTATACCCATGGGTGGTTCTAATGTCGTACTAGGAATCAAATGGTTACAGTAATTAGGAACATTGGCTTTTAATTTTCAAGAACTTTTCATGAAATTTTCATTGGAAGCAAAATAAATTGCATTAAGAGGTATCACAGGGAAACTCAGTAAGGTGATAAGCTCCAATGGAATGACAAAATTATTGAAAAAGGGGCATGAAGGTGTAATTGCACAACTATTCTCACTAGATGTTCAAACATATAAGCCATCTATTCCCCTAGATCTCCAAGGGATCATTGATAATCATTCCAAAGTATTTGAAGATATTCCCAAAGATCTTCCA
>JASDQU010366029.1:0-11573 GCA_032191745.1 Picea mariana
GAGATAAAGCTTGACCCTTGGCTTTACCCCGTATCAAGAGAACTAAATGAGGAGAGGAGAAGCAGTACACCGGAAGTAGTCAAGTCCAAGTAATCAAACATGAACTTAAGCTTTTCTCCTTGCTTGGGCTGAGCCCTTGAGAAAAAACTTTCAGGAACCTTTCTCTACCACTGCCAAAGAGCTAGCCAACGAGGCGTTACAAGTGACTATCTCTCTTGAGGATTGGGTTTCAAATAAAACCGTTCACCTTATAAATGACTCTACCATGTTAAAGAGTAAGTGCCTATATTTGCCTTATACGCTGAAAAATATGGATGGACATGAAACTGGAACCATGGGCTCAGCCCTAGCTGTCTATGGCTTTTATGCTGTGGATGGTTGGGGCTTTACTACTTTGCCTCTATATATGGCATGGGAAAGGATGCTTGCTTAGATGCCTTCTCTAGTGAAGTGGTAAAGTCTATCTACTTATTTATATAGTATGTTATTTATTATTTTGTTCTCCTGCCTTCTGACTTGCCTAACTCTAGCTTCTAAAGGTCCCCTCCTTCGTCGGGCCGAACAGACACTCGGATTTCCGGTCAGATTGCCAGAAGGAAGGGTGAACTGAAATCCAATGGTAGACCTTTTATAACCAACCACCTTATCTTCGAAGTATTAACCTGAAATGGTAGGGTTGACTTCGCGTTAGAAGGGTTGATTTCTACCTTATTACTAGCAGGCTGGGTTGATAAGGACCTTACTTACTGGGTGGGCAGGACCACCTTACCGTCTGAAAGGACCCTTCGCTATGCTCGCTCAGGTTATGTCTTCTCTCTTACCGAACTCTAACTCTTTGAGGGGCGAGGGACGAACTGCTCGACCAATAGGGAGAAGGGAATAAATCTAAGTGTCCTGTGCCGGTGTGATTTGAGAGGAAAAAATAGAAAGATTAATTAAAAAAAGAGTTAGAAGGGTTAGGTTGGTCCTTTTAGGTTGAGGGACGGAGCCGCTCAACCGATAGGGAGAGGGGAATAAAACAATATCCTGAAAGGTCTTACCGAGCAGGTTGGTATAACCTACACAAATTCTAAACACAAATGAATTATACAGAAACGTTGTTTACCTTGAACTGGATTGGAGTCTGCTTATCAATCAGACAAAGGTCCCCACCCAGCATATCAATAAAGAAATGAGTGAACAGTCGTGAAGATCACTTGATTTAAGCAATACTTGAGTGATCCCGTCCACCCACCCCACCCAATAAGTAACTTAGGAAGGCTGAAGTTCATGCTTGTATGTCTCTGCCTAGTCCCTCTGACTTGCCAATCTCTCTTGCTCGACCAAGTCTTGGCTTGTCTCATGAACAACTCTCGATTGACCGTTCTTTAAGCGGTAGAGGAAGGCATGGGCTCGTAAGGAAAGTATAGTGCCATTAAGATCCCAGAATTACACCAGAATTACATATATAATGGGTAGAACCGCTGGGTGGGTAAGAGAGCCTTCCCCTCTCTTCACCGCCCAATCCCTTGCCACCATAGTAGGATTCTTTCCAAGTATGCATTACCATGTATTGATCAATAACAAGTCTCTTTCCACCATAATAGGATTCTGTTTGAAAAGCTCCCCACTAGAGTAAGGAAGGCATGAATGCAAGGACTTGGAATCTTTGGGCACAACCTTGTAATGAAATTGAACGGACACTCTATTGCTTTATATACGTACTTTTGAGGATTGATAGAGTTATCAATTGATAATATCAGTGGAGGAAAGACTCTTTCTTTGGTGTAAGTGCTTGAATCTGAAGCCAGCAGGCTGAAAACGAAAGTAAGAGGAAAAAAAGCAGACAAGTAGCTTGCCCTTTTAGCGATAACTCAGGAAATAAGGGGTGAGAGCTCGGAGTTCAGCTGCTTGTATAACTTAGTCCCTGCATTAAAGCTTTAAACCCGTTAAAGCGTGCATGGGTTAATGCCGTCGAAAGCTGTCGAGCTATGGGAGGTGTGGACCTAGATCGACTGATGAATTAACAAGCTTACTAGCATCATCAACCGGCACATTCACGGGTTTTGGTTAAAACTAATTTACTAGCACCCGACCAACCTCCTCATTCATCGTCCAGTGGGCCCAATAAACCGCTTTAAGTCAGTAGCCAAGCACAGAAAGAACACAAGTCCGAATGATTAGCGAATGATTGATTAGGTGCACCCCACACTTAGTCAATTGCAAGCTCGACATCTCTTTTCTGATATGACGGCTGGATGACTAGATGAGTTTTCCAGATGACTAGATGAGCGTTCCAGATGAGATGACCCGATGAGCTCCGATGGGCACAGGCATGCATTTTCGGCTGGTGAGGCGAGTTCAGATTCCGGCGATTATTGTGTTTCCCTTTTCTCTGTGTCCTGGTTACTTCGAGATGGGTGCTGAAGCTGAAAGAGATAGATCTGACCTGAAAGAAAGACTCTGATAGATTGGGTAAGGACCTAAAACCTATAGGTGATATATCCAGTTCAATGCCTACTGTATCGGAAGGCAAGGGACTTTAGGCACTCGACCGATAGGGAGGGAATTGAAGAAAGCGGCCAGCCTTCGAAGAATCATGGGTCTAGCAGCACTGACATTGTATTGGGGCATGTATTCAGTCCGGTTGGGGTAAATGAAAACTATACTGTGTATATATATAGTCGAGATTCGAAGCATGGCATGGTTCTTCTATAGTTGGGATTCGAATCGAAGCACAAGTCTTCAAGGACTAGGAGTGGCATATCTAGGTGGCACCATTTCCTATTCAGGTGGCATATCTCATGGGTACTATAAGATTCAATCTCATATCACAGATTCCCCCTCGTCCTACTTGCATTTTTGCTCACCGGGAACTATAGTCGACAACAGAATTATTGAAACTCCTCAATTGGCAAGGATAGGGGCATGCTCGACCGGTAACTCTTATTACGTGGATAAAAGCATCTACTCTATTACGGCAGCCCGTCAAATCAGCAAATCCCCTTTGAACTATATTTCCTCTTGTCATTTTTGGACCTCCATTCTTCATCGAGCGCCCTACTATTTGAAGTGGATTTGGTCGGATTCCCTCTCCCAATAGAAGTTGTCGAGTTCCTTCCCCGCCCGTAAAGTCGAGCAACAAGAATAATAGTAGGGAAGTTAGTGATGAATGTATGAAAAGAACGATTAGAAGAGATTGTGCCAGTCTCAAGAGAATAAAATAAACCCAGGTCATCACCTACCTATATTTATTTGCTCTGCCTGCTAAAGTGAGAACCTGGCCCCCTTAGATCGAGTAGCTGGTAATTGAACTAGTTCAAGGGGGAGCGAGGGAATAAAGTATTTAGTCGCGCAAAGGGGTAGTAGAGATCACCTATCAGTTACCGCTACTGAATTGGTTAGATCGCCTATGCTCAAAGGGGTAGTAGATAGAGGGGTAGTCGTACTATACTCTCCCTAGTGTACTCTCTTCATGGCAAGAAATAAAATAGAATAGTAGGCCTTCGCATTCGCTTTCACTTTCCAATGTGATAAGTCATAGGGGAAGGCAAGTTCGACAATAGACTCAAGATCTGCATCTTTATTGAACAGATATCCCAGCTCCGATTTGATTAAGGAGTAGGTTCATTTCCCATTTCTATGGATCAAATTAGTTTTCATTATAAATAAAAGGTAACAAAGATAGAATACAAGCTCGTTTAATTCAGATCGATTATCAAAATATGAGCCTAATTAGTCGATTTATTAGCGAGCAAGGAAAAATAGGCGGGAAAGAAGGAAGAAAGGGTCGTCATATCTATCTTCTCCTTAATATTGATTCCCCTCAGCATTCCTCATTTTCGGTATAACCTACACAAACGAAACGTAGATCTATAGTGCATTTTGGGATAACCTCAATCGACATGTCCTGAAAGTTCTTAACTTAGCTCTGCTCAGGTAAGGTTCTCACTTACCTTCTAGCTAGGTAAGGTTATTCCTCAATTTACTTATTTGGTGGGGGGTTGGTCGAGAGTTCACTTACGCACCCTCTATTTGGTTCCCTCAAAGAGATAGCAAAGGTAAGGTCCCCTTTCTTTCTTCCCCTCAATCTGTCGGCAGGCGCTAGACCAACCATCTTAATAAGTGATATTCCTAGGCTAAGAGACAATCTTACTTAGATTATCCCAAATCTGGTACTGTAGCCACCTATCTTCGCTCTCACGGGAAGGGAGGCAGGCAAGGCGGACTAGGTCCTAAGCCCGGTTCACCCTCCTATCCTACACCAGCTACTGGCTCCCCCCATAGGGACGAAAACAAAACGCCGCTACCATCCATATCTTCTAGACAAGGTGAGCGATTTCCACAACTTACTTCCCTTTCAGCATCACTTCTTCTCTGATGAAGAAGCATCCATTTCTTCCTCTGATCCATATTCTTATTCTTATGAGTCCACTTCCGATTCTGTTCTTGATTCTGCATCCGCTTAAGCTTCTCCCGCTTCTTCGAGAGGAAGGCTAAAAAGAAATAAAGTGAAGAGCATATATGTTCACGTCAAGTTCACCAAAGGGATGTGCAATGAAGCTAACTGTGAATATAGGGATGTAAGAAATAATAAAACCCAACAATTAGAAGTTTGGTTCACATCAGGTTCACTAAAGAGATACGTGCATTGTTAAGGCATACGTGCTACATAAGGGGTATGCTATCTCCTTCACAAGGTACCCTCAATAATGTAACACTTCATGACTCTAGGAAAAAGGCTGAAAGGGAGAGTCAATGGTGTTGGAAAGAAGGGTTTACTAGTCAAGTGTTGTGCACACTCAATAAAGCATCATAGGCAAAAACAATTCCCTTGCAAGATGGGACAAAAACTAAGCCGGTAGAGGGTTCAAAGCAATGGGCTATAACAATTCCCTTGCAAGATGGGACAAAAACTAAGCCGGTAGAGGGTTCAAAGCAATGGGCTATAGGAGATTACACTAATAGAATAAATAAGATGGATGAAAACAAGATTCTAAAACTAGATCCATTAGGGACCGGGAGAACTAACCTCATGGGATCATCCAATACTTGCTCACTAGTTTTTCATAGGAATGAGGTATTACCTCACCCCTTCACAATAGGTAGCCTACTTCCTGTGAGGTATGGATGATGTAACCAAGTCAAGTCCAAGTGTGTAGAAGAGCTCTAGTAATGTAAAATATACATATAATATAAACTAGCAATACAATTACATATGTGTAGTGCTCATTCCACAATCATAGGTTGTTGGCTTAGGGTTTTGAGAAGACCTAACCTTAAGGTCATGACCTCCCTGATAGATAGCTTCTCTAGTTAAAAAGTGATAGGGGTTATGAAATCCTTTTGGAGAGAGTGGCATATTCAAGTGAGCCCTTCTTACCTTACTTGATTGTGAAGTGAAGTGCATACCAGTTTTCTTACGCGATACGAATCGCGGTTCACTACGCTCAGATAGGTCTTTTCTCCAGATATGTTCTATCCCTCTCTATCACGGGAAGGTACTAGAGATACTTCTCTTATCTGTTCTAGTTCCATCTCTGGCAGGTAACTCATCTCAAGTAAGGTAAGGAGATCGTAGTACCTACTAGTGTGAGTCAAGTAAGGCAGGTAACTCAGAATCAGATCCGTTGCCTTGCCTGTTAGCAGATAAAGATGTAGATCTGTTCTATTATCCGAGTACAAGTAAAGTGCCCTTAGCCAATAGGCAAACTGTCAGGCGGAGTACAAGTAAGGAAGGGAACAGTCAAGTTTGAGAAAGTTCCCCGGCCAGGCAGGGCAGTGAATACATCCGCTCTTTCCTTCCCTTTTCGGTTCTTTTTATGCTATGCCTAGTACAGGCAGTGGCTTATCTTCGTTCAAGCTATGTTGCTAAGGTATAACCTAATTGAATTGGTTCACTACACTTAGGAACGAGAACAAAGTTGACTCCTGAATATATACCTTCGCTACGCACAGGAAAGGACTTATCCTTCCTGTGATTATAAAAACACCTCCCTCCTTAGCTGAGCTACAGCGAAGAACTAATGATAGCTAGAAGTTCTATTCTTTCTAACTGATATTTCATCGCTACTAAGGTTGTAGGCTCCTGTTGGATAGACATTATCCCTATGTACTTGGTTGCTCCCAAGAGTAACCGAGTATGAAGGGAATTACTATTCCTATTCCATTCCTTATTTTAATTAATAATTAGATAAGAATAGGTATATCAGTTATATATGATATTATTCCATTATTAGAAAGAAAGAGGAACTACTTAGCTTCGCTTACGCTCATAAGTGCCTATTTCTTTCAAAGGAGACAACTTCTAGCTTCTTTGTTGGAGCTGTTACCTATTCTAAGGTTGTACCTATTGTGAATAAGGTTGAAGACACTGTAACCACTTGCATGATACTAGAAGCTCTCATGAGACACTAGTTCACGTAATTTCCACTACTTTACCTGGCAATGCTTGTTTCCCCCCATTTCAAAGCCATTACTATTACATACGTGGTTATCTCTAGCTCTTGTTTACTAGCCCATAAAGTCTCATCTCGAACTTTTCATTTAGGATATTTAGTGTTAAGGTAGAATTGAAAAGCTACCCAAAACCGATACTCCCAAGGCAAGTTGAAGCAAAACTGGTTAGGCCCTTATGTAATCACTGCAGATTTTCAATCAGGAGCCTACAACCTTGCTACTTTTGAAGGCGAACCTTACCCCTATAATGATAATGCCTTGCACCTATGAAGGTATTATGCGTGAGGTTTCCCTTTAAGATCAAGTCTTCTTTGGCCCTTATTGCTTGTGCTTGAGTTTACCTTGAATTAGTTGCTAAGTCATAAAGTTTTGCTAGGTTTATTGCGATATTTTTGTACCTGTGTTTCCATTATTTTGAATTGTGTTGTTCTTACTCCAATTCACCTCACCCATGTCTACATTGAATAGGATTTGATGTGGCAGATCCATTTTCATGACCCGCTGCAAAACCCATTGACTCAGTTGATCGAGAACGAGATCCACCACCAGCAGATCGAGATGCAGCTCCACCAAAGGTAGAGGCTGGACAGAGTCAAAGGCAAGGGAGCCCTCATCTCGGCCAGCTCAAGCATCCCCTCGAATAGCTTGAACTGAACAGTCAGCGCAAACACCTGCGTGAACATCAATCAGCATGGCCAATCAGTCAACTGCTGAATAAGCCCTAGCTAATAGTACATATTGCCCAACAGCTCCCCACCGGGATCGTGTGATTACCGAACGCAATGAATAAGATGTGTGAGTTTTCCCTTTTACCCAATGTTACATTATTCTCGTTCCCATTCTGCCTTTTCTATACGTTCAACTTCAGAAAAGGGGCTATCTTCCCCCTAGTGTGGCTATGAAAGACAAGCTTCCCCACAATATGTGGTTGCACCAAAATCGTGGTGGAGTTTACCACCCAACTAGACCAGCAAGCAAGAGAGAGAATAGCCAGAAGCCATGAGCCAGAAACCTATAAACAGTAACCATTAGCCAGAAGCCTTGAACCCTAAAAATAGAACATGCCTTCACCTTTTGCCAGAGGCCTCTAAACAAGAGCCTTCCACCTCCAACCTTCCACCCCCAATAGCCAGCCAACCAAGCCCAATAGCCCCTAACGCTGGGAAGAAGAAGGGGAGGGAAGGGAATAATAAGGAAGGTACAAGATAAGCCTAACCCACAATATTATTACTTACGTTGATTCCAAATTTGTTGAGGAGCAAAGAATTATTAGTTGCCACACAACCCAGATTGATTTAATTGATGGCCAGTTGAGTGAGAGCGGTTGTCCAGAGAACGATGCCAATAGATAGATAGACCGAGAGATAAAGGGGCAAACTTCAATGTTACCGGGACGGGGATTACCTAGACGGAACACAGGGAGGGTTGGTTCCTACAACACTGGATGCAATGACGAAGCTTACATAAGTCGATTCATCATTTGAGGAGCATAGGCAAATCGAGTGAAGTTGAGGAACTAGATGAATGAGTCAATCCAGAGCCAGTCTTATGCGAGGGGCGAGAGCCATAAGACAAAAGCCTAACTAAGCCCACCACAAGCCCACCAAGCCTTTCAACTTTTGACAGGAATAAGCCTTTACTTGGGAAACAGTAGCCTGTAACTTCAGCCCTCATCGCCAAGTTCCACAGATGCCTTTCAATCTTTGTCGGAAGCCTATCACCATAATACTTCCCCCTATCAATAGGAGCCAGGTCCAACAAGGACAACAGAAAAAGGAAGCAGCCCGTAACCTTTCAACTTTTCCATAGATATGAAACCAGGAGGAACTAGATGCCTTTTACCTTCTGCCTTCATCACCAAGCCCAATAGAAGCCATTAGACGGAAGCCAGTTGGTTGTTACTTACTACGTTGATTCACATTTTTAGGGTCATACGCACAAGAGGATGCAACAAACAGTGTGGATAGATAAAACGTTCCCCATAAGCCTAGAACTAAACCTCGGCAATGGGCTAGAAGAGAGAGCCATTCAAGGAGGTGGTAGCACCTATTCCCCTAAGTCCTTCCACTCATTCCAATAAGTTCCACCAGACGAGGGAGAGCCATGCTATTCCCAGGCAAGCATATCGATTAAGACAGGGTGGATGCATGCTTCACGAGATGCCGTGATTTTATTTAGACAACGATGCTTATATACGCTACACCCAAAGCTTCTATGTGCTTTTTTTGATTGATCGATTTGATTGATTTGATCCCACTAGATTAGGAGGTGGAGCAGGATGAGCCCACAGATCAGAAACAGTCTTCTGCGAGGGGTGGGTGAGGATAACCTTCCTTCCTTTAGCCAGTCACCTATAATCTTCTACCTTCAAGAGAGGCCTAACCAAATCCAACAGCCAGTTTTGATTCTTACTCTCTTGGCTCTTTGCATCCCATGCGCGTGCTCTTTAGCCACTGTATTTTCTACGCTAATTATGTATATTTGTATCTATCTGTATATCTCATTCAGTTTGTGTGTATGTCACTATGACTGTCTCTAGCCGAGCAATGACTGGATCGACTACCAGCTATTGGCTATTGGAAATGACCCTATGTCTGTGCCTCACTCACTCACTTGGCCCCGTACCGTTCTGTACCGTGTAGTGTGTAGTTCTCTGTAGGGTATAGGGTTTAGTTCTTAGAGTTCGTAGGGTCGAGGGGCGAAGCCGTAGAGGTAGAGGGTATAGGTTCAAGTTCTTTGTATGTCTGCTACTTCTATGTGGGCCATGGGGATATGTGTTGCTATGGGGATGATTGGTGCTATCGGCAATGCCCTATTGGCTGACCGACCTGCACACGGTAAGCATCTGATGTGCACTCCTTCATCAGCTCAAAAGATCTGCAATTGTTCACATCATGCCCCATAGACTTACAAATATCACACAAGGGTGTCTTAGTGGAAGTTTGATATTTCTGCAACATAGGGCACTGAGTAGGCTCATGTCCCCAAGCTCTACATAAATCGCACCAATTAGAGGTTACTCTTTAGGGAAATGGGTTCAACGCACCTGTCGCACTATTATAGTTTCCAAGGAGTGGGCACTCATTTCTATGACATCCCTCTGTCCTGCACAGAGTACACCACACCTTCTTACGGACTTCTTTTCCTCTTTATATCTCCCGCAGCTGGTTGGTCAAGGTGGCCAGTTGGTTATGCACCTGCGCCAAGCCTGATGAGGGCTCGACGAGTCCTCTTGGTGTGGATTCCAACTTTATAGCTATCTCCAATGCGTCTTCCTGGGAGGAAATATTTTGCTGTGTAAGAGGGATGCGAATGTGGGGCAACAATCCAACAATAAACCATTCTCTGTGTTGGATGTCCTGTATTCTGAAGGTCAACTTGCCTAGTAAGTTCTTGAACCTCTGGTCATAGTCCTAGATAGATTCTCCAACATCCTGCTTTATCTTCTTTAGTTCTACTAGGCACTGTTGCTCTGTCTTGGGTTTTTGAAACTCTTTAATAAGGTCTCTTCTTATAACCTACATGACCTACAAGCATTGAATCCTTACGAATGTTAGAGAGGTGCTACTTCAGAAATAATACGTAAGGGCACTTACCTTCGCTCGCTCTACTCAGGCCTTGGAAGAAATATGCCTGGTCTTGAGCTAGAGTTATGCCTTCTAGCTCAGGCTTGAGGGAAGAAAATAGTTCCTTATTTCCCTCCTCAATTCAATCTAGCTAGCTCAGGTAAGGTTATCACTTTCCTGAACTGGTAGAATAGGTCGATTAGTCTAGGTCAATGAGCAAGTTCATTAGGGAAAGAGAGGGTGGAAAGAAGGTCAAATATAGAGAGAGATGGAACAGAACACCCCCTCCCCTATGCCACCGGGTTGTGGGACACATGGGGCTGTGTGGCTGTGGGGCGATCATTCTTCAAAAGCAAGCATTGACTAGGCGGGGTTGTTCCTCAAAGGGTTGAAGCGCACGAACGGACAAGGATACAACAGTGATAGGGCTCGCTTGAGAGAGATGTGGCACCTCCCTCCCCTCCATGCTGAAGATAGAGAGAGAGCTAGGAGGTATTTACGAGCGATAGCTTGGGTTATGAGAAGGTAAAGATAGAGATAGATGGAGGGAGCTAGGAAGGTAAGCCAGGTGGGGGTGGTCGTTTCTTGAATCCGCGCTTCATAATTTTTGGTTGCAAGAGAGAAGCTTCCTTTCCACCACCTGGATTTAGGGCGGTCATCATTCGAAGGGAAGAACGCCTCATTCATTCTAAGTCCGTGGGGTCGGGCGGGGCCCCTCTACACGGTCGTTGAAGCAGATTCCTCTTCCTAAAATGGAGGCGAGGGAGCTAGATCGATACCACACTAACCCCTATATTTATTCCCTTTATTGTTTCCGACCATTTGACCAAAAAAGCAAGGGGGGGTAAGCAAAACATGTCCTTATTCACCCTGGTCATCACTAAACGGGTGAGCTTATTTGATAAGAAATTTGATTGGTTTTCCCAGAAAAGCATGGAATTTAGCCACCAAGGAACTAAGTATTATGACCAATGATTGGTGGTTTTGACTTTGATTGTGGAACGAGATCGAAGTAAGTCCCTAACGGCTTCAGAGGAAGAATATATTGGTGTAGGTAGTCCACATCAGAGTGACCTGCACTTTAGTTAACTAACGAAACTAGAGGCTCTTCTCTCCTCCACGTGAACTGAAAGGTGGTATCACATAGAAACAATCAGCCCACCTTTTTCTAGCCAATGATATGACATATTGCAATGATATGACACATTGCATGCACCCTCGGACATCGCTTTCCTTTTTCTATCTTTTACACTTTTTGTATCTCTCTTCCTATGCTTAGCCATTTCCTTGAGATCAGAAAGAAACTCTACCGAGGATAGCATTTGAGACTACAAGTTTCCTCTTCGTAACATAGACAAAGAGAATTTCCGTAATGGAGTATAACAACCCTATCCCTTAGGATATGTCATGTTTCGGCCATAATCTCCAAGTGACACTCTCTAATAAAGGAAGTAAGGAGAAAGAGTTTTGTTTTTTTCCTCTCCCTGTTGGTCTAGTTCCTAGGTCCCCCTGGTGGAGAATGTCTCGATAGAAGTCTATTCTTGTTGGTCAAGTTTATAGATCTCCCCT
>JASDQU010366037.1:0-11658 GCA_032191745.1 Picea mariana
GGGTTTCTTATGTGCATTTTTTAGTTAAATTTGAATTTAAATGATGTAAAGGGGCAAAGTAAGGGTTGTTGACCCCTTACTTTGTGGTTACCCTAAAATTAAGTGGACAAAAAATTTAAGGAGGATTTGTATAAATAGAGTTCAAACTCTTGTCATTTTATCATATCTCGCATTGCGAGAAGACTACTTGGCTAAAATTTGCACCCTCTTCGGGCAATTTGATCTCTCTCTCTCTCTCTCTCTCTCTCTCTCTCTCTCTCTCTCTTGTGCAAATGTCTTATGGTGAATTCTCTTGGTGATTTGTGGAGATAAGGTGGTGCGCACCTCTTGGAGGTCTTTTCTTGCTTATGAATGGTCTTTGCTCGGTGAACTAGGGTTTTATCTTGCATCTCTTTTGAAATTGGTAAGGAAAATCTGCAATTGTTAGTTCTTCTTGCTTGTTTCATAATTGTTATTGGTTGAAACCCTAGGAGGAGTATAAGTGCATACCCCTCCATTAAGCTTCATCTCATTTTCTAGTTGACAAGTCATTTATAGCAAGGTTGCTAGGAGGTGTACAAGGGTGTACACCCTCCTATATTTACCTAAGTTTGATTTTCATGCCATAGGGAGTAAGAGGGTTTACACCCCTAGGGATATTTTGGATCTAACTCTTACATCCAAGATTCCATTTACCCAATATTTTGAAGGCACTAATCTGAAATTTGCATTGGAGAAATAAAATTACTTGCATTGGGTAACATGATTTTACGAGATTTTCAAATTGTTTGAAGTGCAATCAATTCTACATGCTATTGGCTTTGCTTATGCCCCTAGGGCGTCATCTTTTGCTAAGTAACTCTTATTGTTATAAACTTAAGCTATAGTGTAATGTCCCATTTTTGGCGAGCTTAGAAAAATTAGATATTTAATTAATTATTTTATTATGTTGTGTAAAGTCAAATTGGGCAACTAATACTTAATTAATTATTATTTAATTTTTAAGTGACTTAATCAAAATATCATTATAAAGTCACTTTATTAGATAAAGTGATCTTCTAGAAGCTTTGAGAAGGGTGAGTTGGATCTCTCTATAAGGATCCACGGGGCCTTTAAAAGGAGAGGAGAGAAAGTCATTTGGGCATATCAGATTTTGGGATTATTTCTTGTGGAGTGCTCGATGAGCCAATGTTTTCGTTAGGGTTTTGGAAAAACCCTTTCACTGTAGTTTGGCTTCGGTGGTGAGACCATCCACCCTAGTTGGAAAAAGAGGAAGATCCAACAAGGGTCTTCAATAGAGCTTTAGGGGTAGATCTATCTTCAGCATGGCATTGTTCAGGTTTTGATTTATTATCATTGGTGTATTGTTGTTTCCATAGCAACCATTTTGGTATTATCAACATTCTCATAATAATAAATATGCCCGTGTTTCTCTCTCATTTTATGTGTATCTAATGTGTATGCAAGGTGTTTTGGCAAGCTATAAGGGTTTTTAGCAAAGTTAATGCCCTAAATTGTTTTTTTAGTAAAACTCTATTTTTTTTAAGTGGGATCTTATAGTGGTATCAGAGCATGATCCTCTGCAGATGTGAGGTTTGAAGGGCAACATTACTGTTAGCTGGATGAGTTAGAGACTGTTGGGGTGATTTTCTTAATGTTGGCCCAATTTTATACTTTGGGGTCGAGTTTCATTGTGGAGGTCGAACTATCTTACAGAGACAAGCATCTCCAAGCTAGGTCGTTTTTCTTCCTTGAGGGCAGATTCCTTGCATTTTGGGCAAGTTAACAGCTGTGGGTTGAGCTCTCCTTCTAGTGGGACGAGTTCTGAGTTTGGTGGTCAATTTCTCTCTTAGAAAATCGCGGGTTCCTCTTGCCTAGCATTTCCTTGCACGTTGGGTGCATACCTGAGTAGTGCGGGTTGAGCTCTCACTCCTATCAGCAGGGATTTTCTCCAAATCTGAGGTATTTACAATAAGTTGGGCGCATTTCCTGTGGATAGAAGGGCGAACTTGATTTTGAGAAAGGATTTCCTCATTCCTGAGCGAGTTTATCTTCATTAAGGTTCGATTCTTCACTATTCCCTAACTATATGAGACGTCAGGAGGTTGCACAACAATTGTGGGCCGAGTTTGCACAAACTGGGCGTATATTTTGATGAGAGACAACACCAATTCCTTGTGTGGTGAGTTATTGTTGCGTGGGATTTATATTCTTGATGGTAGAATCGATAATCCTTCACTCTGGACGAGTTATCTATGGGAATAAATGAGTATTTCCTTCCTGCGGTCGAGCCAACTACAAGGAGGTAGTCCCAAAGCCTAAGTGCATTTCTTGAGGCAAAAAGGAGGGCAATTCCATTGGGGATGAAATCCCATCACAGCTGAACAGTGCATCTCATTTGTGGGTCGAGTTACTGTTATCCCCACTTTTCAGGGATAACTAGGAGATCATGTCTCGAGGCCCATAGGTCCTAGACATGGAGTACCAAGAGCAGGATTGACCCGAGCATGGCCCTGGAGGGCCCACCTTTTCTTCTTCCATCGTCTTTATCTTGACAGCAGTAGCAACATCCATCACCATCGGTTTGGTCCTATATCAAAAGAGGTTCTTGCTTCATGAGGTAATTAGTCCAAGTATCATGGTATGTGTCGCATTTGATCGTTAAAACCTTTAAATGTATGCATCTGATTCCTTTTATTTCTAACAACTGCTTGGATCTTACATTTTCCCACTTGACCATGTTTGGGGGGGTTGAAAGGGTACCCTAGCAAGCCTGTATCTGTAGGTTTTGGTTTGTCACTGGGAGGATTTCTGAAAATCCATTGTCCGCTCCCCTCATAGCACCACTTCTTCATCTTACTTCCCACTCACTTATCCCATTCCCCTTGTCCGGGCATTGGGTTGACCTATTTTTAGGACTGCACCTTACCTCGTCGGAAGAAGGGGCTAAAGGCCCAGAAGGTAAAAGCAAGATGGTAAAAGATAAAATCCTAAGAATAAAACGTCGAGATGCTTCGCCCAGGGATCCCCAAGAAAGCAAGAAAAGGCATCTCAGTAAGAAACAAGAGGGACCAGGAAAAATAATAAAACAAGACCTGGTCAGAGGATAGGGGGTCTCATCACGAGCCAGCCTATTAGTACCATGGGTACCTAGCAGTATGACATTGCTACCAGTTGGTTACCATGCCAGGGAAGTAACTCTTGGTTGCATGGTCAAGGGAAAGGGGGTCTCATCACGAGCCAGCCTTCTGATCTCTGTGAAAGTACTTGTGGGTAACACTGTCATCTCTGGTCACCATGCCAAGGCAGTGTCCCCTGATTAGATTTTGAATAAAAAGAAGAAAAGAGTAAAAGAATAAAAAGAATAAAGGAAAGAATGGGCTTGGAAAAAATGCATCCGTGACAGGTACAGCTCTCCTTCTACAAAGGCACCCACAGGTAACACTGTTTCATCCTTGGCCTTCACTACACCCACATGCCTGGACATCCCCTAACCACATCACCCATTTACATGGCTTGGATGAGGTCTTTTCGGGCACTTTCCTTTTCATGTGGACACTAGCCCAATAGGACACCTTGTCTCTTTCTTCAAAACTCCAGGTTACCAGGGACGTCTCCCCTGGGCCTAACCTCCCTAAAAAGAAAGAACCTCCCCATTGTGGTGACATTGGATGGGGTAGGTTCCTGTTACGCCAGTTTGGCCTCTATCTTCTAGCCTCTTTGACCTAGCTACAAACTGTGCGATAACATTTTGGTGTCGTTGTCGGGGAACACTGAGTCAATTCTCCTCAAACGACAAATCTTTGGTAAGCTTTTCCTCATAAACCTTTTCTTACAAGCTTACCTGGTGACTCCACTCGGGTGTTTTCCCCCTGTTTCTTTGATAGTTTCAAGAAAACTATCTGGCGACTCCACAAACTAAAAGGAGATTCAATAATCCTCCTTTATCTTTTAGAAGGAAGCCTCCCTTGAACTCACCTGTTGTTAAATCACTTTTTGGGAAAAGACTTCCACTAACAATCATGTCTAGCTCTCAGACTGGTACTATGAACCCAGTTGTCAATCAAAGACAATGGTCATCTACTTTTTTCAAGACTTTAGACATGACAACCATACCTGGCTACCCTAGGAAAATGCCACCCAAGTATGAGAAGCGRCTGCCTAAATTTACCGGTACTGATGCAATCAATGYCGAAGAGCATATGACCAACTTTTAGGCATTCTTYCAGCTTCACCCCATTAGTAACGATGTTGAAGATCTAGTCATGAAGTTATTTTTTGCTACTCTTTATGATGCCTCAAGGCCCTGGTACCTAAGCCTCCCAGATGGAAGCATCAAAACCATGGATAGACTTGAAGAGGCCTTTCCCAAAAGATGGAGTGTCAAAGAAGACCCTAACATGCTTCTYACAAGACTAAATAACCTTGCCARGTATGAAAATGAGTCTATCCGGGAATTCCATACCAGATTYGAAACTTTACTACAAAGAATTCCCGCAAGCCACCATCCGAAAGATGACTACCTCATGCATATTTCAGTGGCCAACTAGGGTATCTTCTCAGAGACAAAAACCCCCAGTCCATTCAAGAAGCCCAAGAGCTCGCTACCAAGATAGAAGGAAACCTCCTTTCATCTAAGATTGAGCCTTTTGCTAACCCGAGGGGAAGAATTGACACTAAACCAAAGATAGTTCACAATGCTAAGCCTACTTCAGATCTATGTACCAGTATGGCCAAACTACAAGCTTCTATGGATGATATCATAAAGAACCAAGGGGAAATGATGACCAAAATCGTCAAATTGGAAAGATCTTAGACTCAGGCACCCAAGGTCCCGTATAAAGGGCAGTTCCAGAAAGGGAACCAATTTTATAAACCAAAGAATGAGCATGAGGTTCTGAACCCTTTCACCCTCGCAAACATGGTTGATGAAAATCCTTGGTGCCTGGAATGCAGCGAAGCGCACTGGGAACATGAGTGCCCCTACAATAACAACCATCAACAAGTAAACAACATTGATTGCTTCATGGATTTTCCCCAGATAAATATCACAGAAGTAGAACATCAGGAAGCCGTGAAAGAAGCAGCCAGATCAACAAGAATGGCGGTGATCAACAACCTGGATCAAGAATCACGAGAAAAACTAAAGAGACAAGAATTCCAGGTATACAAAAGAAAGAATTTGAAACAACCAGCAGCTGATCAAGCAAAAACCCTGCCCGTGGAGACACTTCTTCTTGAGACAACCAGGGCTACCAAGGTTGATTTGAACTTTGAATTCGAAGGGGCATTATCAAAAATGCATGTAAACGTTCCCCTAAAGGAAGCAATTAAGATCCCATCCATCAAGGGACAGTTTGACACTTTCTTTTCAAGATGAGATGAGACTATGGACCCCCCTATTATATTACAGGTTGATCACTTCAGGGTCCAATATGGTGAAAACCCTCCTTTCTTCATGACTTTGACAATGAACGGCAAAAATCTCAACAATTGCATGTCAGATATAGGTGTTGGTGCCAACATGATGTCACTCAAAGTTATGCAACAAGTGGGCTTGAAGGTCACCCGACCTTACAGAAATGTGTGCGGCTTTGAGTCTAAAGCCATACCCACCCATGGGGTGGTTGAGAATGTTGAAGTTCACTTGAAGGAGTATCCTGAAAAGATGGTCCATATTGATATTGTAGTAGTTGATGTCCCAAATGTATGGGGAATGTTGTTATCTAGGAAGTTTGGTGCAATGATAGGTGGCACCCTTGAGATGGACCTAACATTCTTGCAATTACCTTTAAAAAATGAAACGGTAGGTCGTTTACTCAATGTGCCAATAACCAGGGACCATGTGTAGGATATTATTCACCCCGTCAATGATAACAAGGGTCAAAACGAGATGATACAAACTCTTCAAAGATATTCTCCAGAAGACATGCCCTTTGCAACAGAGGAAGACTTTGATCAGATCGAGTGGCCCAAGAAAGAAGATTACCAAAAACTCTTGGATCAATTCAAGAAGAAAGAAGTTGGGACGGTGAAGATATTGAAGAAACATGAAGATGACGTACAAATCCACCCATCTCAACAAGAGGTTTTTACAGCAGAATCCCACCCTCCTCCCTCAGCACAATACACCAGGGTTGTCCAAGGAACAACCAAATACAAAGTTAGGAAATAAAAAGAGGGAGACATGGTATGGATGTGGGATACCCAGAAAGGAGAGCCAACTAATGTAAAAGAAAGCACTCAATCATGGCTCGGACCCTTCAAAGTTGGAATGGAATCCGTTGACAACTCATACTATTTGTCCACTTTGGAGGGAAGAAGGTGCCCATTACCCATCAGCGGGCACCTTCTCAAACCCCACCAAGGTGAGGGGACCTGATCTCGCAAGTAAGTGTAGGTAGGTAGGCATTTTCATGTATTATACCATTTGCATTTTCATGTTAATTTTCTTTCACACTTGCATTATTGATTGTTTTATTTTCAGCATATATATATATATATATATATATATTAGGGTGGCATTACCACCCCATTTTTGTTACTGATGCTCCTATCGAGTTTGAGCAGGTCTGCAGGTTATGCCAGAGATGTTGAGGTTCTCATGCGCTCTGTGGTGAGCACATGTCCCCGAGTTGGAGCCAGATGTTATCCTTGATTTTTAGGGATAACCAGGAGATCATGTCTCGAGGCCCACAGGTCCTAGACATGGAGTACCGAGAGCAGGATTGACCTGAGCATGGCCCTGGAGGGCCATTCTTTTCTTCTTTCATCAGACTCGTCTTGTTAGCAGCATCAACATCCATCACCTTCGGCTTGGACTTGTATTAGAGAAAGCTCTTGCTCCATGAGGTAATTGGTCCGGGTATCATGGTATGTGTCACTTTTGATCATTATAACCTTTAAATGTATGCATCTAATTCCTTTTGTCTCTAACAACTGCTTGGATCTTACATTGGGTACCTAACATTGGGTACCTATTTGTAGGGTTGCACCTTACCTAGTGGGAAGAAGGGGCTAAAGGCCCAGAAGGTAAAAGCAGCTGGTAAAAGATAAAAGCCTAGAAATAAAACCTCGAGATGCTTCGCCCAAGGATCCACGAGAAGGCAATAAAAAGCTTCTCCACAAGAAACAAGAGGGACCTGAAAAATTAACAAACAAGACCTAGTCAAGAGGATAGGGGGTCTCATCACGAGCCAACCTATTATGTTCATGGGTACCTAACAGCATGACATTGCCGTCATTTGGTTACCATGCTAGGGCAGTGACCTTTGTTTGCATGGCCAAGGGAAAGGGGGTCTCATCACGAGCCAGCCTTATCATCTCTGTGAAAGTACTTGTGGGTAACGCTGTCATCTCTGGTCACCATGCCAAGACAGTGTCCTCTGGTTAGTCCTTGAATAAAAATAAAAAGAAGAAGAAAAAGAAAATAAAGAAAAGAATAAAAGGGCAAGAAAGGGCTTGGAAAAATTTGCATCCATTACAGGTACAACTCGCCTTCTACAAAAGCACCCACAAGTAATATCATGCATCACAAGCTCTCACTCTACTCGTATGTCTGGATATCCCTTAGCCACATCACCTCATTTACATGGCTTGGATGAAACCTCTGGGAAAATTTCCTTTCCTTATGGATGCTAGCCCAATAGGGTGTCTTGTCCTTTTTCTCGACCTTGTATTGTAGGTTTTTGTAATGTCTTGGAGCTATTGAATGATATATCAGGGTTTTTATGCATATGTTTGATAATATTAATGATGAAATGTGATTAACATTGCTATGATCCCTGTGACTAATGAGCCCATGGAGGGCGTAGTTTTTGATGTGCAGGACCATGCCCGACGGACAGGTACCGTTTGGACCGGTACACATGGGAAGATGATCAATTCAGACCTCCATGGGGCTGAAGAGCCCATCAGATGGTTGCTGAGACCCCGTCAGAGGGGCAGAGACGAGACAGTGCTTGATTGAGGTTTTGCACCAAAGAAGAAGAGGACGTCTCATCAGGGGCACTTTGGCTGAGCCCGGCCTAAGGGGGTTGACCTACTTCCAGTGGAACGTTTCCCTTGGATGGCCTAGGACGTCACCTAGGAGCCATTAACATCACCTTGAGCGTGTGACAGTTTGACAGGGCAGCTGGCACGTGTGGCATGATCTGGAGGCCCAAAGACGGCCAACGTTTTGTCATTTTGTGTTGCTTTTGCCCTAAAAAGGGCTAACGTCTCCCTCAGTAGGGCTTGACATCTTGCTTTTGCTCAGTTAGGGTTTTAATTTGACAATTTAATGTAAAAACAATATGATTTTGGTTTGTAGCCTTGTCAGCTATTTTTTATGACCTAAATTTAATTAAAGGTCATTGATACAGTATATATTGAGGAGTTGTATCCTCATTTTGACATAACACAACACTCACTCTCCTAGTGAGATCTGATTTTTGCGCCCTAATTGGGTATTTGTTCTTTTGGAGTGAGGCGCACTTGTTGAAGGAAGGATTTTCTTGGCATTTTTGGCATTTCTCTTGAAGGAAGGTTTACAACTAGGGTTTGCAATGCTATTTCATGGTAATATGTAAGTGTTTTTTCTGCAAAACTTCTTAATTGAGTGGTTGTAGACTTATCTTCTTGCATTTATTTATAAACTTTGCTGATTTAAAACCCTAGGGGATAAACACACAAGTAGGTTGTTATCTCATGTCCCCTAAAAGAGAGATTTTCAGCCATTGAAGTAGAAAGGAAGAGCCTAGCCATAGCTACACTCTCATTTCTCTCTTCCCCTAAGCTCGTCGTACCCTTTAAAGGTCAAGAAGGAGGAGATGTCCCAGGCCTAGGTTATCTACACCTAGGGTCGTCTTGCTTCTAGGGTTTGGTGATAGGGCCTTGCTTTAGCAACACCCTCCCTGATCTCACTCTCGTGTCTTGATTTATCTCTTATGCTAACCGTTTTGCCAAGTTAAACCTAAGGAAGGAGGAAAGATCATGAGGCCTTGCTTTAGCAACACCGGAGTGAGCCTCTTTCCCCTAGGGTTTTTCTTTTGGGGCCCTACCATAGCAACACTTCGGAACCCTTCCCTCTAGTCCTTAGCCTTTCCCTTCAACCTTTGCATCCTCCCTTAAACTTGACTCCATTTACCCATTAGGCACTGATCTCAGAACTCCAACATTGAAGTGATAAGTGGTCAAAACAACTCTCAAAAGCTTTTATAATTGAAACCCTAACTAACTACTAACCCTAAAAGGCTGATGTCACACTTGGTTATTTCATCTTGACGCAACATTCTTTATGTATTGAACAATTGGATGATGATTTGATGCATTTACTGAACAAGGATTGATTTGATACATTGATTTCCATATCATCTTGATATTTATTGGTGAAGTATTATTATTTCATTGCTATATTAACAAACATTGACTTCGTCAATATTTATTATTGCAATTGCTTATATATTAATATCAGATAGTTGCATGAAGTACTAACCCATTGAATCATAGCCTGTATTAGTTTGATGTTGCTTTGTTCCGGGCAGGTGTTCTCATTTGGCCCTGTTATCGCACAGTTTGTAGTTTAGGTTGAAAAGCTAAAGGCTAAAGGTCAAACTGGCGAAACAGGAACCTTCCCCACCCAATGTCACCACAATGGGGAGGTTCTTTCTATTTAGGGAGGTTAGCCCAGGGGAGACATCCCCGGTAACCTGGGGTTTGAAGAGGCAGAAGATACAAGTTCAAGTTTTAAGAGTTCCCTCCTCACAGGTTACCACCAGTATCAGATAGCTAATAGAAGAAGTGTATGCCCCGTTGAAAACACCTGCCCGGAACAAGACAATAGCAATACAATGTATATGTTTGCAGGCTATAACTCAAAGGGTTAGTACTTCTTTAACTATCTGATTTCAATTACTAAGCAATGTAATAGATAAAAGATGAAGTCAACGTTTTGTTAATTAGCCTAAGAAAGATCATCAATTCATCTATATCTATCCAAATGACCAAGCCAACAGTGTATTCAATCAATAATTGGTTCAATAAATGCTTGACGTCATCACTCAATTGCTTATTATTACACCTTTGCTGTGTCAAGATGAGATATTTACTATGACAGCCTTTATTTTGTTAGTGATGTTAGTTAGGGTTTTAAATTTAGGGTTTTAAAAGATAGTTTTTCACACCAAAGGCTCAACATTGGAGATCTAACTAGTGCCTTAGGGTATATGGAGTCAAAATTAAGGGCACAAAGTCTCGAGAGGATTAAAACCTAGAGACTAGAGCGTAGGGTTCTATGGTGTTGCAAAGGCAGGGCCCTAGAATCAAAACCCTAGGGGAAGGAGGCTCACTCCAGTGTTGCTTAAGCAAGGCCTTGTGCTCCTTCCTCCTTCTCTAAATAATCTTGGCAAAACGGCTAGCTCAAAGTATAAATTTAAGGGAGAAAGTGTTGCAAAGGCAAGGCCTTCAAACCCTAGAAGGTGAAACCCTAGGTGTAGTCAAACTAGGTCTAGGACGTCTCCTCTTTCCAACCTACAACTTCAACGCTAGCTCAGAAAAAGGGAAGACAAGTGTAGCAGCGACTAGGCTATATCCTCCTTCTTCAATGGCTGAAAACTATTTCTCAACAAGGGGACATGTAGCAATGACCTACTTGTGTGCTTGCTACCTAGGGTTTTAAATTCAGCAATATAATAAGCAAATGTAAAAAATTAAGCCTACAACCATTCACTTAAGAAGTTTCGCATGAAAAATTCACTTACATGTCATGAAGAAAGCACAAGCAAACCCTAGTTGTAAACCTTCCTTTAGAGAAATACCATAAATGCCAAGAAAAATCCTCCAAGAAGAGTTGCACCTCACTTTAAAACACCAAAACTACCCAAGTAGGGTGCAAGAATTAAGATCTCACAAGAGAGTGAGTTGTGTTATGTTCAAATGAGGGAAAAACATCCTCAATATATATCAATCCATGACCTTTAATTTATAGAATAGGTCATTAAAACAACCGACAAGGCTGACCACAAAAATCACACTGTTTTTACATTAACTGCTAAGTAAAAGACACAAAATGAACAAAAGGTGGGACGTCAAGCCCTTCTGAGGGAGACGTTGGCCCTTTTTGGGCATGTCCAGCATCCAGAAGTCGGGCGTTAGCCCTTCTAGGGCTCCTCCAAGCTGCCACACGTGCCAGTAATCCATCCAAGTGCCACACTCTCAAGGTGATGTCTGGATCTCTTGGGTGACATCCTGTCCATCAAGAGGAAAGCGTTCCATCTGAAGTGGGTCATCCCCCCTAGGCTGGGCTCAACCAAAGTGTCCTGGTTGGAACATCCTTCTTTTCTTCATGTGCAAAGACTCATCATAACACTGTCCTGTCTCTGCCATCCCAACAACCATCTGATGGGCTCTTCAGCCCCATGGAGGTTCGAGCTAATCATCTCCCCATGTGTACCGGTCCACTGGTACCTGTCCGTCGGGCATGGTCCTGCATATCAAAAAATTCGCCCTCCATGGGCTCATTAGTTCTCGGGATCATAGCAATGTCAATCATATTTCATCATTAATTTTATCAAATACATGCATAAGACCCCTAGCATATCCTCTAATAGCTCAAAGATATTACACTGATCTACTATACAAAGCTGAAGAAAAAGACAAGGTAACCTATTGGGCCAACACCCATAAGAAGAGGAAAGTTTC
>JASDQU010366043.1:0-10521 GCA_032191745.1 Picea mariana
AAAAAAAAAAGAAGGTTTTTTTTTGTGTTTTTTTTTTTAATTTGTAGTTATATTTAATATAGAATTTGTTGGAAACATGCCAACGAATTTCCCATGCAGTGACATGCACATTCATGCTTCGATATTTAGATTGTGCAAGCATGCACTCTTTTATGAACAAATTGTGTAACTGGTGGATCTAATTATAATCAGTTAGTCTAACTGTTTGAGAGATGTTATATATACGAGCATACCCATAGAGGTGAGAGTGAAATGTGTGTAGAGTGTGTGAGCAAGACACAATACTGTGGAGTACAGTGTGTCTATGAGGAGAGGATGGTTGTATGCATGTGCTGGCTATTGTAATTCTCCCTTGAATAATAAGAATATCGACTATCATTGCCCCGTGGTTTTTTCTCGCATTGGGTTTCCACATAAATAACTCTGTCAATTGTGTGATTATTATTGTGTTTGGTTTGTTGTTCTCGGTTTTATGCTTTGCAGTTGCTTTGTTTTACTTCCGCTGCCTAACAAGTGGTATCGGAGCGCAAAGTTGAAGGATTTGAGAGGGAAGGAGAAAAGAATCTGGTCGCTGGATATCAGAGCAGGTTAACCTATTCGAGCAGATTTGTGTGAGTTCAAGAGAGCCATTGGAAGAGATCTTTTGTGTGGAAGAAAGAGCATCCAATTTCATGCTGTGAGGGCGAGTTTCTACGGAAACTGGGGCAAGGAGATTCGTGTTCCTAGTGCAGAAGGGTGATAGTTTCTTGTCTATCGTGGACCATCCCTGTCAAGGGGGGTGATAATTCACTCGTAAAATTCTTGTGGAGCCGAATTGCCAAAAACACCACGCCCTATACATTATGGGAGGCACGATAGCCCTAATTCAAAGCTCATCGCTCTTTGAGGTATATGGGAGGAGCGATACGGGTGGATCATCGCTCTTTAAAGACCAAGGAAGACGTGATATGCGTGGATAATTCTCAGATCATCGCTGACAACATTTTATAGAGGGAATGATACTCGTGGTGAGTCTTGGTATGAAAACGGTTCAGGGTTATGTTATTCACATGAGGTATGAAAGAAGATTCTTTGTTTCATTCAGCTCAAGACATATTTTTTAAAGGATAGTAGCATTATGCACATGAAGAGTCTTTTTTTAATATGCACTTGGGAAGATCACTTTGGTAAACTAAAACGGGTAGAGGATGTTTTAATAATTTATTTGTTTAGAGGTGGAGCTTCTTTATTTTGGTAAAAGGTTTTGAACATTAAATATTTTTTTAAAAATATTTTAACTAATGTTTTAGGGTTCAACCTTGAACAATATAAGATAGTTCATTCATAATAAGAAGCTTAGTATTTATAAGCTGTAGTTTTGGGTGGTTTTGTGCTAATGGAAAAAGTGCAGAGTTCTAACTTTGAGGTGGAGAAATTCAATGGTAAGAATAGCTTTGCGCTATGGAAGCTCAAGATGCGGGATTTTCTTGTGCAATAAGGATTGAAAAAGGAGTTGGCTAGAAAGACAAAGAAACCAACAAGCATGACAGATGAGGACTGGGAAGATATGGATGCAAGAGATCTCAGTACCATTCTTTTGTGTTTGGCAGATGAAGTGTTGTTTAACATTGATAAAGAGGAGATGACAATAGGTTTGTGGAATAGATTGGAGAATCTGTATATGACAAAGTCCTTGACAAACATAATCTTCTTGAAGAGACAGTTGTACAACTTGTAGATGAAAGAAGGTACGAAAATTGTTGATCACTTGAATGTTTTCAATTCTTTGATTTGCCAATTATCTAGTATGGACATAACGTACGAAGATGAGGACAAGGCGGTTACGCTATTGTGTTCATTTCCCGAGTCTTAGGATCATCTGGTCACAACTATGTGGTTTAACTCAACAGATTCCATTAACTATGACACTGTTGTGGGAGCTTTGTTGTCTAAGGAGATGAGGAAAATATCTAGTAAGGAAACCTCAACAGTAGAAGCAATGGTGGTCAGAGGTCGATCTACAGAAGGAGGGAAAGATTAGAAAGGTGCATCCAGGTCTAAGTCAAAAGACAGTAAGGGTAAGGGAAAATGTTGGTTTTGTGGAAAATCTAGGCATCTCAAGAAGGATTGTTGGAAAAGACAACAAGCATCCAAAGAGGACTCCACAAAAGAAGAAAATTAAGCTACAGGTATGGTTGATGAAGTTTTGTCTGTCTGTTGTGTTTCACCACCTGTGTTCACATAGAAGGTGAAGGGCGATGATGGTTGAGTCACCATGAAATAATAATAATAATAATAAAAGATGTATTTACTTTGGAGTTGTAAAAATTATTGATTGCATATGTTTGTAAGACTTGGATATGCATGCATACCCTTGGTTTATCAAGTCACCTATGAAAGGTCTAGACGTAGATTTAGGTAGATTGAATATGTGGGGGGGCATGTATATTGGGTTAACCTTGACTCGGTGAAAGAGTTAATGAGTTAAATATGGTTTTTTAGGTCAAAGCAGGTGGTTTTTGGAGTCCATGTTTTTTGGGTATCCCGTGGTATTGTGTCCATGGATTGCATGTAATGAAGCCTATAAAAGGCTTGGTGAACTCCATTGGGCATGGAGGTAAGCGGTGAAGGCTTACTTGGTGGCTTGGCCGAATTTGGTCAAGGGAATGTTCATGTTAAGGTGGAGTAGTGTGTCCAGGTTATAAAGGTGGGTCTGTAGAAAGGTTGATCTGTTGGCAGGTCAATCATGTGTTTGAGAATATATGATGAAGGTAGGTTCATATCCATGGAACTTGGAAAGTATTGCAAGGAAGATGGGATCGAATAGGCATGTTCAGTAGTGCCAAATTGTAGCAATAGTTGTGGATAGAAGTAGTTGTGCTATCTGGTAAATTGGTCACCATCGGTTGCAAAAGACAGGAAGATTCAGAAAGAGGTATGAATAGGTCATCTGATAATTACTCAAATGTGAAATTATTTGGTTGTGATGCTTATGTTTTGTATCAACACTCTAAGTAGGACCCAGATCAAATAGGTAGATCTTTGATATGGTGATGATGATAAGGGGTGCAAACTGTGGGATCCTACTACCCACAAAATCATCATGGACAAAGATGCAGTGTTTGATGAATCTCCTTTTATAAAATCAAACATAGTAAAAGATGAAAGGTTCAAAGCATGGCGGGTAGAAAAAAGGTATTTGGAAGGTATTGATTTCCATGAAAGTTTCTCATCAGTTGTTAAAAGCTTGTTTCTATTTATGTTGTGTAAGCACTGGTTGTGATAGTACAACTAGATGTTAAACTGTTTTACATGGAGTTTTTTGGATAAGGGGATTTATATGCAACAACCACAATGGTTAGTTCAGAATCGCAACACAAGATTTTTTTGCAAACTCAAAAATCATTGTATGGCCCGAAGCATGCCAAGAAAATGGTACAAGATGTTTGATTCCTTCATGGTGAGCCAAATTTTACAGGAAGTGAGTATAACCATTGTGTTTATGGTATATTCATTATCTTAGTGTTATATGTTATTCTTGATGCAAGCACAAGCATGGTTGAGATCGACATGTTGGCTCAATTGGTTAGGATGTTTGTTATGAAGGATCTAGGAGAAAAAAAATAAATCTTCGGCATGGAAATACAAAGAGACAAGAAATATGGTAAGCTTGGTTATCACAACATAACTATGTGGTGAAGATACTTAGAAAATTCGGTGTGAATAATGTGAAACCGGTAAAATCCCTTTGGATTTCCATTCTAAGTTCTCTTCAGGTTTATGTTCTAATTGATGAAGAAGAGAAGGGTTATATGTCTTGAGTATTATATGCTAGTAGGAAGTTTGATGATTGCGATGGGAAATGGTCAACATTTCACATGCAATTGGTGTTGTCAGAAGACACATGGAAAAACTAGGTAAAGAGCATGCATATGGGTGCTTCAAATATAGAAGCACAAGTATCACCTAAAGTGGTTGCAATGATTTAGTTTGTGGTTATGATTCATGAGATTTGGATGAGAGGAGATCTACCTCATGTTATGTCTTGAAAGAATGCAAGGATCTATTGGGTAAGTATGGAAAGGTACATAATGTGGTGTTTTGTGGTGGTCAAAGTGTTGTGTGTTTGACTAACAATCCAACATATCAAAATGGACAAGTGTATTGGTTTATAAGACAAGTTACTGATGGAGGAAGAATGGTCCATACTGGAGTGAATCGTGTAGACATGTTCACGTAGCAGTACTATTAGAGAAGTTGTGGAGCTGTGATGGTGTTTGGATTCTCTTGGATTGTAGGAAAGGTGATGAATAAATTTGGGCATGATATATCAAGTAAATTGTTGTCAAGGTGGAGATTGTTGGAAACATGGAAACTAATTTCCCATGCAATCACATGCACATTCATGCAACTATATTTAGATTGTGCATGCATGCACTCTTCTGTAAATAGATTGTGTAACTAATGGATCTAATTATAATAAGTTAGTCTAACTATTTGAGATATGTTATATATACGAGCATACCCATAGAGGTGAGAGTGCAATGTGTGTGAGCAAGACACAATACTGTGGAGTACAATGTGTCTGTGAGGAAAGGATTGTTGTATGCATGTGTTGGATATTGTAATTCTCCCTTGAATAATAAGAATATCGACTATCATTGCCCGATGGTTTTTTCCCACATTTTATTTCCACATAAATAACTCTGTCAATTTTGTGATTGTTGTTGTGTTTGGTTTGTTGTTCTTGATTTTATACTTTGTAGTTGCTCTGTTTTACTTCCACTACCTAACAAAATTTTGAAGAGAACTTTATGTGTCTTTTGAACTTAGATTTATTTTTTTTTAATTATTTAATTTTCAAAAATATGTTCATTAAAAGAGTTTCATAAATTTAAATATAAATGAAAAGATCTAAACTTATAGTCCAAGCAACATGGTCTAACCTTGAGATATAATTTACAAAAAGTCTTAATTGTTGTGGTACCTAAGACCGACTTTTTATTTGTTTTAAATCAGTATGAATCTTCTAACTATCACATTACTTATAATAGTTTCTAGTGTAACAATTAATCAAAAGTCAATGGGACGAGTTATACATAATCCTCATTTTTATAAAAACTTAAAACAAACAAAATTAATATCCAATATTAATATAATGATATGGTTATTAGTTGTTTTATAATTAATGTATATAATTTATGATTATAAGTATATTGGTGCATTTGATTGGATCCAATGCACAAAACTTTCCATTGCACAATGACATTTTTGTGAAAAATAAAATCAACTTTCACATTTTCAAATGAAAAGTATTTACATTCTTTAATTCTTAAGTATATTAGCATGGTATTATGAATATTAATTAATACATATAATGACATGGTTTATTAATAAACCCATCATTTTTAAAAATTCATTATTACTAGTTGTTGGCCCTTGACCAAGTTTTGGAAGTTTCTTGGTCATGTTGATCTATTTTGGAACTTCGACACCCTGTTGAAGGAAGAGCACAAGACGAAGTGGAGATCAGGAGATCTTGGCCCCCTTTTGGGCCCCTTTTTGGGTTTTTAGGAATATGTAATGGGATTGGGATGTCGGCTCATGGGTTTACCCATGTTTAGGCCTATTTTGTATGTATAAATAGAAGGATAGGCAATGTAAGAAGGAGTCGAATAATATATATGTGTGATGTAGGATAGGTGCCAAGAGTTGGATCTGTGTGATCAAGGTTTTGTGCATTCTGTGTAGACTTGCAGAGCTCAATGCAAGTCCTTGTGCGAGACTATAGAAGGCTTTGTGCTATAATGCAAGGAAGAAGGATCTAGCGAGTTGCGTAGATCTTCTGTCCTGTGAGGAGTAACGATTTTTGAGGCTCTGTGCTTGTAACCGATTGACCAAAGAAAATAAAGAAGAAGAGTTGGTGGATGTAGCCCCAGGGTGGGGACGAACCATGTAAACATTGTGTTAGCTTGCTTTGTGCCTGTCTTTTTGTGTTTATGTCTCCTTTTGCTAAGTGCTTTGAGATGATTAGATAGATCTGTTTATGCTCAGTGCTAATGATGTGTATAATGTTAGATCCGATATACATGAATATGCTCAGTGCTTGATCAGTTAGATCTAACCTATTTATTGATGCTAAGTTCTTAATACAGTAGATTAGTGCGGATACTGTGAAGCCCTGTCTTACCAGCGAAGTTGTTATTGATTGTATATGGTGGAGTTGACGGTGCTAAGTGCTCTATTAAGATGTATAGTCACAGATTTATGTCCCAACTAAGGTTGCAGACACTTGAGTCCTGCAACCACCCCTGCCTCTACCTCGGGTGAGACTTCATCTGCTTCGCAGGTGTTGCCGAAAGGGTCGATAGTTAGGGTTTTGTTGGTTCGATGTTGTAGTGTTGAACCCTGGGTCTGCCCCTGTGCCAACAAATGGTTCTGTTGCCAGGACCATGAAACTGTGACTACTGGGAACTGAAGAAAAAAAAGAAAGATCCGTGTGTAGAAGCTTTGTGCGAAAATCCGACTTGAAACTGTGAAAGCTCCGTGCGTAGATCAGTTTCCCTAGTGTGCAATGTTCTACTGATTTGTGAAGCTCTGTGATAAATAAAAGAGGTTGGATTTGAAAGAAAGAAGCTTGATCTAAAGAAAGGAGGTCGGATATGAAGAAAAGAAGCAAGATCCGAAAGCTTTGTGCTCTAAGAAAGGTAAAAGTGAGAAGTTCTTATTAAAAGAGGTAAGATCTGTAAGCTCTATGCTTTGATAAAGGTAAGAATAGTGAAAATTTCTAGATCTGAAATATTTGTGCTCTGTAAAAGTAAGATAAGTGGAAATTTTTGTTTCTAGAGTATGGATCTAGGTATGTTTGATAGATTATGTCCTATCTTAAAAACTAGGGCATTGATAGATGAAAGAAGATTTGATATGAATAGATCTGATAAGAATAATGAAAGATATGTTATACCTATGCATAGAAAGAATGTTTGGACTAACAAATGGATGCAGAATCCTAGAAAGAATTTGTTACAGGTTAACTCCTATGATCCTAGCGTGCAGTATAGGAAAAGTTGGGGATCATTTAGAAGAAAGAGAGAATTGACCCTCTATTACAGTTGCAGAAGACCAGAACATCTTACTAAGGAATGCCCGGGACGAAGACCTAGTTGCCTTTGTTGTAAGGCTATGGACCATGAAGTGTTGGATTGCTCTAGAATGATCGCTAAGCTTGAAGGAATGAATATGAAACAAGAAAAGCCTAAGGAAGATCCAGAAAAGGAAGAACCCAAACAAGAATTAGATAAAATATTACTACAAATGAGAGAAACCCTGAACAACCACCGACATGTCATATTATCAGAGAGTTTCAAAGAAAAAGAATACATTGAAGCAAGAATAGGGGACTTCGACATTGACTGTGTTCTTGATGAAGAGACACAAGTGAATTTTATGCCAGAAATAACTTGGGAAGCTATAGGGAAGCCTGCTATGATCCCTTCATTAGGAGGAATAGGACTATTCAGAGGGAAGTTGTTAAGTTTATGTGGGAAGCTCGCTCAAATAGCTATGACCGTCAATGGAACTTCGACAAAGGAAGATTTTGAGATTATTAAATTTATTGAAGACAATGTCCCATTTACCACATTACTAGGGAAACCTTGGATTGGAAGAGATCAAGATAGATGAAAGGAAGAAGAAGAAGCCTTGGAGCAGAAGAAACAAGAGTTAAAATATTTCATGACCAGAAGGATCGCTCAATTGATTAAAGAACAGGAGAACAGATCGAAGCTATTTGACCTTAGAGACTCCGATGTCGAAGCTGCAAGACCACTAGAATACCCACAGAAAACTAAAGTACTTACTCCAGATACAGAAGAGGTGCTACCCCTGAAAGATTCTCAATAATGCGCATTGACTATGCTAAATGAAGATAAGAAACAAATGAAAAAATACACACCGAGTCGAAGCTCACTGGAAATAAGGCTAGAAAGCTAAGCAAGAAGAGGGATAAGATTGAAAAACTACAGAAGTTTCCAAAGGTAACTTCACAGAAAGAAAATTTGCAGAATTGGAGCTTCGCCAGGATATCAGAACAACGACATAGGACACTTTGCCATAACGAAGAAAAATATCTGTTGGGGCAGATATATCCGTTCGACTACCACTCCAAATGGATCGAAATTTTTTTATAGCTTGACACCATACCATTAGACCGCGCCATAATGGATCGACCAAGAGTTAATGGAGGCTCATAACCGTTGCAAGCGAACCGTTACCAAGTTGCCTACTTATCCCATCATGCCATGCACGAAGAACACTTTTGCTAAACTAAGAATTCGAAGCTCGCAGACTGAACAAATTGCATATAGTGATCATTGCGCCCTTGCTATCATTACAGTGCAGTCTCTAAGTCTATCGTGACCCCGATAATTTTAAAATACGAGCGCATATGTCTGAAGAGCTCACCGTTGTTGAAGAATCAGTGACAGAAGTACTCATCGATTTAATGGCTAGTAGAGTCATGTCGATGTCTAAAGGTATCCAGGCCTCATCCACCAGATCTGCGCAAGAATCCTCGTCCATTTCTCGAGCCGGTCCATCCCAGCCAACCGATGAGAAATGAACTAAGCACAGAGACAATATTGCGAATGCCAAGCTGATTCTGAGCATTTTACCTACTTATCTACCACCTCTGAGTGAAGCCATCAATCGTGACAATGTACCCAGAGAATTCGAGTATGCTTTGATCACTGCGTACCTTCCTAAAGCGGTGCATGCAATTCGTTCTGACCAGGATAAGTTCATTGCGTTGAAGTTTAGTGACTTCAACCTCGATGACAAGAAGGTTTACAGTATTCTCGCCCCTCAGAAGTATTTGATGAGAACAAAAGGAAAGAACTCAAAGGTTATCGCTCAGTCATGGACCTAGAACCTCATGCAGTCCACCCTACTGAATGTTATGAAGATTCCACACTTCGGACGACACCAGGAGGTGAACGCATGCGTCAAGTTGTTTCTATCCTGCTACCATGGAGAATATTTGTAGTTGAACCGATGCATCACAGTGGATCTGATATTGATCAATTGGATCACGGGGCTAAGCATGCAAGGCTCCAACCNAGATCACACTCTCGCCTAGAGGATAAAGGATACATATGGAGATGTAGATAAGGGAACGCGAGGCTACATGGTAGCCTCTATCGAGAGTGGAGCAGTGTGCCTTGACTGTCAACTAATTGCTGGGAAATTAGTGCGCAAGAACTGGCCCACCCAAGTGACTGTATTTGTAGTCGACCTTGCAAGGAAGTGCACGAAAGGCCTACATATGAATTGGGCAAAATGCTTGGTGAACCAATTAGAATTGGACTGCATAGAAGCACAAGACCAAGGGTATGAGTTCCACTTAAGTTGGCTTCTCATCCTAATCGCTTTCATCGTATGGGAGATGCCGGAAGGTGCAACCTTCCCAGACATCGAGCCCTTTGAACTATTGGTCGCGAAGTTCAGTACATTGTGGTACTCCAGTGACATGAACAAGCAGTGGAAATCCAATGCCATATTCCACACTTATTACAATCAACCGAAGACCACAATCCAGTCTATGCCTCGTATAGCCCTGAACACACTCCACAGGTTCAGGCCATTGATGAAATTCAACGTGGACTGCCATTTCATCTATATCACAGCACGCGCTGATGAGCATAAACAACAACTGCAATCATACTACAAACTGATGGAGGATGACTTGGAAGAAATCACCAAGGAGTGGTCAGAGGACCTCCTCATTTCAGCAGACCCTGCGAAGACCTATGATATAGATAGTCTATAACCTGTGCACGATACACCTGGACCAAGAAAGACTAAGAAAAATGAAGAAGCTCAAGATGTCAACAGTACCTCGACGAAGATTGCTTCTATCTCACTTGAGCAAGGAGGTTATGAAGGAGAGATAGATGGCACTGAAGTCGAACAAAAGAAAGGCGAGGTCACATCGCCTAGAGACAAGGAGGACCCCTCCAAGAAAAGGAAGATTTCCCCACTAAAACCTACATCCTGGAAGAAAGTGAAGGCAACCAGGACTAAATTTGAGACCACCCTAACCTCAGACAACTTCGACTTCATCGTCGCTGCACTAAACGATGCTTCGTTGGAGATAACAGAGAAGTAGGAAGCCAAGAAAAAAGAGGTGTTCAATCGGATCAAGATTGAACTTCAAGAAGTGTAGTAGGCACTACATTCCATCCGTGCAGTTTCTACCGTGCCTCTATTAGTAGGAACACCAGGAATGGGAGATGAGTCATCTCAACTCCACCGGATCGCTGATATAGTTGAAGGTCGCCTTCGACGAGCACAGGAGGAGACCACGCAAGCCACCCAGGCTTTGACACAAGCACAGAGATATCTTCTAGAACAACACAGTAATGCAGAAGGAGAGAAGCTATCTATGCAAGTGAAGTTTGATGAAGAAAAATCCCAGATGCATAAAGAAATGAAGAAGTTGCTTGCAGAACAACTCAAAGTACAGGAAAGGGTTCACAGAGCACT
>JASDQU010366044.1:0-11573 GCA_032191745.1 Picea mariana
GTTGTTGGAAAATGAAATTTGAGCACATGTTGTGTTGATTTGAGGCTAGATAAGTATAATGAACGTTAGCTATGACAAAGTGTTGAAAACTTTGTGATCGTGGGTTGAAGTTGGTGGTTCACGCCATCACATTGTAAAGTTCTTTGATACCACTTGTGTTTTTCCTTGATGGAAAAAATAGAATATTCAGAGAAACATAGACACAAATATAACTACATAATGTAAATAAATGTAATTAGAATATGGAAATAACAATAGTAATCAAACCTTTATTGATATTGAGAAATGAGAGAAATGTTCACTTGTCTCTTCATTCAAGGAGGGAAAGTTCAACTAATAAGAACTCCAAATACAAAAATATTCACTTAGCAATTGACATAGCTTCCACTACTATATACAAATTCTAATGGACAAAAACACTAAATACTTAGTGGAATTCCAGCGGTGAGGCCTCAACTAACTAGTGGACCTTGTTTAATGAGACCACTTACATTTATTGATTTCATAGACTCTGCTATATTGTGGGCCTTATTTAATATAGATAACATCGATACATTAAATAACAACCTATTCTTATAACCAACAGACTTAGGGTGTGACCATATGTTAGGGTCATGCACTAGCCCCTGTAAGTAGATATATAGTTTTCTACATATTGAGGTTATATCTATCAAATAGGGCCCATATAGTAGATATAGTGTGAAAGAAATAGTTGCAGAAGACTTACTAGAAGATTTTTTGTACTAGAAATTTCATACGACGTTAGACACAAACTATTGTGAAATCAATAATTCTAAGAAGGCTTACTAAAAAGTTCAACCTACTATAAAATTCCTAAGAGGTTAGATGGAAAATATATAAAGAAGTAAAATGAATTTAATGAGATGTCTTGTGAATCATTATAATAAGATCTTTGCTCAACTAGAGGTTTCCCCCTCAAAGAGGCAAGTGAACATTTCTTTCATCAATAAAGGTGTTGTTAATTGTGTCATTTTGGTTCTTCTACAATTACATATTACTGTTGAATAATTTATCATTTTCTCTCTAAATATATCTGTATTATATTATTTATAGTCTAAATTAGAGAAATGTTTAAGGATCCATACCTATCTTAAAGTGTATAAACATTGGGGAATCTTAATAATTCTTAAAATTCCAACCATATATGTTTGGTGATATTTTTATAAAATTATTCAAATTTCTGAAGATTTTCCATAATTTGTATAAACGTTTGGTGATTTTCAGAGTAAAGTCCCTTTATCCTATAGAATTTGGAAAAATAATTTTAGAAAAAATGGAAAATGTTGAATGTTGTTTTTGGAAAATAACATGGAAAATTAGGTCGTGGGTGAAATTTGGACCCTAAAATTTTCCCTTCTTTGAATCTTTTGTTTCTTTAATAAGAAACACCACAAATGGTATCATGGCACTGTCCTAAGATAAATTTTTTAGAAAACAAATTTGGGCTAGATATGTATTCCAACATATGCAAATAACACAACGATCTATCATTCAATAGGTGAATCTACAATCAAGGAAGAATATATTCAATAAATAAAAGAGATTTCACTTGGTTGGAAACCCTTCTAACCGATGTTTGTATCCCTTCTAGTAGTACTATATTCATAAAACATGTGTACATAATTTTACTTCCACATACGCTTGGGTATATCTAAAGTCCCCTAGGTTACCTAAAACTAGATTTAGATAAGACAATTGACCACCTTGTTTTTATAGTGAAATGATAACAACACTGGAGACAATATATCTCTAGCATCTAGGTATTCAAATAACACATCTAACAATATGATCGAGCCTAAGGAGGTGAGTACTACTTTTGGACCCTAAATGTATATCACATAACTATATCAGTTTGAAATCCCTTGTCCTTAGGACCTCAGAAAACCTATTCTCTATTTGTAGTTGGAAACATAAACTACAGTATTGAGAATTTGGGAATTTTGTTAGCACATTAATATTTAGGTAGGAGTACAAATATTACATGAGTATAAACTAATTAAAAATTTATCTATGGGCCCTTCCCACATGCTTATTTGAGATTCATCTCAACAAAGTACTTGTGTCCATGTAATTCTCATGGTATCACTCTCTAGTAAGTCATTTTGGTGGAGTCACCCACACTACTTCTGGGAATCTATCTCAAAATACCTAGGATGATGTGTTAATTACATTGGGCCACCCTCAAGTAACCGTTTTTGTGGACCCACATATTTATGGCTACCACTCAAGGAGTAGATCTATCCAACAAAATTTACTCTTTGGGAACTATGTGTGATGAATTAAAACATAAGATAGATAGTAACCACTCTTATTCTTAGTAAAATATTTATGACATTCATGAAAAGCTATCCAAACCGAATTCACAACTTTACTAGATGTCCAAACTCATGGAAATGAAAAATTGCATCCTCACTTCACAATACTCAAGTTATCAATGGCATAACCAACCTCCCTAAAAGGAAGGGACCATATCATTCAAATCTATTGGGAATAACTCCACCCCACTTGTCCATGATTAGATGAATAACATGTGTCATAAACTTCCTAAACTAAATATCAACATTTTTTATGGGTTGTACCCCATACGATGGGTCAATTAGATGGAACATTATTTTTACCTACATGGCATCACATGTGAATTGATGAAACTTCACATGGGTTTCTTATATTTGGATCCTTAATGCTGGAAATAATGGAAATGATATAATAAATCCCATCAGGGTTATAGTTCCTCGACATAACTTTTGTAAGACATCTATGCATGATTTGAAACATAGACTAATTATTTGGGATGACTTACCAAGGTCAAAAAAATATGTTATATCCACCTTGAGAAATTATCCATTCAAACAAGAGGTATGTCCAATACATTTTTAAAGGAATGATTTATTAATGATCTGAAATATGATATATGTGAAAACGTATTAATGTATCATCCTACTACTTCATTGGAAGCCTCTCAAAGAGCCCGGGAAACCCAAAATGTGGTGAATTCTCAAATAAAAATGACCCCATTATTCTCCATCCCCATATTAGTATTTCAAATACCACCAATCACTCTTTATCCTCTCCACCTCTCAAGATACACACTGTAACCAGAGATGAAATTTTGAAACACTAAATAAAAGGTATCTACTACAAAATGTGATGAAAAATATTTTCCTATGCATAAATTCAAGGAGAATAAACACTTTATGGCCATTTCATAGGACATTTCTAATGATGAATCTGAAATTTTACTACAGGAGTTCATTCATCTATCTGCTAAATACAATCCCCCAACTAATCTATTGGTTGTTGAACCCTATATCTACCTACAATCTTTAACTAGTATTTACTCTCCCCAGACCCACAAATTGATTAGCTACATCAAACATAACAAATTCATTGACTTAATTGATAGTGGTATCACCCATCACTTCATTAATAAACTTGTATACCAAGAAACATACTCCTACATCCAAGATGTGAAAAACTTCCAAATAATTATTGGTAATGGAGGTTATGTGAAGTGTGGTGGTTGTTGTGAAAATATGGGGCTTCAAAATTGGTGATTATTCCATTAAAACCCACATTATTTCTATTGAAAATGGTTTTTGTGACATTTTCTTAAGTGATTAATGGTTATGGATATTAGGTCTGATAAACATGTATTGTGTTGAGTTATACATGAGTTTCTAATAGGAGGGGAATAACTACACTTTCAAAGGAATTATAGTTGACTCTTTGGAGATCATTAACTCTCACAACATGCAAAATATTCTTAAAATGGCCCGCTTAGGCATTGCAGATCAATTCCATTCCATTAAATACATTGAGACACCTTTTCAACCCATTCATTTTGACATGTAGTTAGTCTTGGTCAAACAACAATCTATGTTTAAACATCCTCAAGGACTACCAATGTCTCAAGGTGAACATGATCATTCTATTCCACTCATACCAAGAATCCTCCCACCCAATTTATTTATATATCACAATTCATTTGCAAAAAAAATTGAAATCACCATAGTAACACTCCTTATTCTTCACCATTTGTTATAGTCATCAATAAGGAATAAATTTGGCGCATGTGTCTTTAATTACAGTCTATAAAAAATATAATATCTTGGGATAAGTTTCCGATTCTAGTAGTTGATGAAATTTTGAATGATCTCAAGGGTGCTCAATTATTCACCAAGCTTGATCTCTTCTCTAGCATTCTTCAAATTCACATGGAGGAATATATTCCAAAATTTGATTTTCACACTCATTAAGGCCATTATGAATTCTTTGTGATGCCATTTGGACTTTGAAATGCACCTTACACCTTCTAGAGTCTCATGCATAAAATATGTAAACTCTTTTGGCATTAGATTTTCCTTGTGTTTTTTATGACACCTTGATCTATAGTAAAATTTCGCAAAGCCATGTCACCCACATGGATAACGTCTTCCAACTACTTGTCAATCATAAAATATTTCCTAACAGGGACAAATGTGCCTTTACAATATCTGAAGTGGAATACGTGGGCCATATTGTTAGTCATGGTGTGCATGTGAATCTAAAGAAAATTGAAGAGATGATAGATTGGCCTCACCCCAAAAATAGTTAAAGTTTGAGAGGTTTTCCCATTTTCACTTGTTTCCATAAAAATTCCACAAGTAACTATGGTAATATTGCATCTCCCCTCATATCCTTTATAGGAAAAAATATTTCAATTGGAATGAAATCAAAGAATGGGATTTTTAGGATTTGAATAATGCTACGTGAACAACCTCGGTACTAACTCTTCTTTACTTAACTAATACTTTTTGTTGGACATGCAGTATGGAAATAGTTTTCATGAAAATTCTATATATGGAATATGTGTGGAGTAGAAGAAGAATAAGAATAAGGAAGACAAGGTAGGATCAAGAGTGTGCAACTAAGGCACATTTGGGAGTACAATGCGTAGCAAGAACAAAAAAATCATAACATTAAAGCAGAGACATAAAGCAGAGGAATAAAGCATAGAATAAAGCAAAAGAAGAAAGTGGGTGAAAAAGAATGATAATAGTTCAAAATGTGAAAAATAGAAAGACGCGCAAATGAAGGAATAACAATAGGAAGAATGAATAAACAACATGCATATGGAAAAACATGTAAAGAATCCCAAACAACAAGTCAACTTGAGTTATCATGAATTGTAATAGGGTTTTGGGATCATCAAAGTAGATTTTAAAGATATAGAATTTATGTATAAATATGTAATTGGTTGGGAGAATATGGGTTCTTTTTGAGCAGTACTCTGGAGTCTGTTCCAAGCTATCGAGAGTTCCTGGTAGTAAGGAGAGTGATAGAATAAGATGAGAAGGAAAGAGTCTATGTTAGAATGTTAAGGAGATGTTGCAGAAAGAGAGATGCTTGGACTATAGAGTGACTAGGATAGATGAGGGAAAAAATGGCATGTTGTATCTTTGTAAGCATAGTGTGAAATTTTGAAACAATGTAAGGCACCAGATCTATAATATCCAAAAAAAATATATTGTAGAGAATAATAGCTGAACAACACAATAGATGAAACCACAACACCAAAATAATATTTTTTTTGATAGGAAACAATGTTCACTTTCCTCTTCAAGGGGGAAACCTCTAGCATATCAGCACTCTATTACAATCATTCTCAAGAAAATATATCCAATACATCCAACTCATATTTATACTAATTTTATCTTATAAGGAAACTTCTAGAGGAAGATCTTTCTAGAAGCAAAAGATTCTATTACATATTCTTCCATTGACTTACTATCGTTTATTCAATAGGACTTATAAACTGATTTCATCCTTTATTACATAAAAAATATATCATACTAACTAATGACCCATCAATAGGGGTTAGGATCGGATCCTAACAGACAATTACAACAAGAATAATAAAGAATCCAATCATTGTGGATGTAGCCCAAATTTGGGTGAACGATGTTAACTACTATTTTTACTTGTATTTTATGTGATTGATCATGAATAATTTTTTTATGTAGGTTAGACAAGATATATCTCATGTTTTATCATTGTGCAATGATTATGAATGTTACAGTACTTGGATTGTGTTGTAATATGAATTATAATGGTAATACATAACTCAATTCATTGAGTAACCAAAGGAAAGAAAAATACAAAATAACAGGTGCAAGACAGATAAGTAAGAATGAAAAGGATGATCCCCTTCCATTCCCTCACTACTATAAAAACTCGGTTTCTCCATCCCCAGTGGATTCCTTGAGTGAGAATTCACTTGCATGTAGGTGATGTTGAAAGGGACGGTGTCTGAAGGGTTTTGTTGGTCAATATCACTCCAACCTAGGGTCTTACAACCGCGTCCACACCAACAAATGGTTCCATTGCTGGGCCCCAGAATCTATGATTGAGGGAATGCTTTGGAGGCCAACTAAGAAAGATATGTCATAAATGTTTAGAAGGGAAGGAACGAGAGTTTTTTCTGAAAGAGAATAGAAACCCATAGATGAGTAATGAGCAATGGATACAAAGGCATGTGTACACAAAGCTACATGAAATTTTCTTTGGAGAATTTCCAATTATTCTAACTAAGTGGTTATAAATATTAGTGGAGAATAATGGAAGGTAACGAACCACAACGTCAAGGAATTAGACTCCTGAGTTGGTAAGAACATTGAATTATGTAAGTAATAAAGCTTCTTGTGCTGTGAATTTCTAGTTGGATAGTATATTAGGATGATATATTATAGAATTTGGAGTACATTGTATCCTTTCATATAGTGTTGTAGAATGAGATTTCTTAAAATGTACACGCAGAAGGTTCATGAAATGATTAGGTACCTGGATAGATATGCTATTTTGTGACAAGTGCATGATGAAAATGGAGCTTGACTTCTAAGAGGATTCATGCACATAGGGGAACCATGGGATGACGATCTAGGATAGTGTGAGGACATGAGAGAATGAAGGAAGAAATGAAGAAGGAAGGGAGGGATTGAGGATGCAAAGAGCCAAATCAGTTGTATCAAAGGAAGAAGAATATTTTGCAGTATTATGCAGTGGAATGAGGTACAAGAGGTGAAATACTGGGGATGAGAAAGGAGATCCACACAGTGAGCCAAAGTGAAGAGGACCTCACAAAATATTCCAAATCATGGAGATAACACAAACAAAAGGAGAGGAAAATGATTTCTAGTACAATCCTATAATAGAAGATCCATCAATTCCTACTCATATTGGATCTTGTGTTGAACCAATGACCCCATGTGCATCACCACAATATGAGATAACAATTAAAGATTTGTCGAAAGCACTTGTAGTTAGTAGAGGGAATACTAGTAGCAATCATAGTAGTAGGAGCAGTGCACAAAGTCAGATTCAACCAACATCGTCAAGAGGAGGGACTACACAAAGAAACATGACAGGGGTATACAACACCCTTAGACTTCCTAATTTTCAGGGAGTTGGGTCAGAGGACCCATAAAAACATCTATTTATCTACGAGACAATTTGGTATGCAAAGAATGTCCAGGAGGAGGTCGTGAATATCACATAGTTGGAAACAACATTTATAGACTATTTGTTAGTCTGGTACATTAAGCTACATAGTACCACGCCCATAGGAAAATCTGAAACTTTGGCATAGATAAGACATGAATTATTGAAAGAACTCAAGAAGACAAAGTATGAGTTACAATATCTTAAAGAGATGAAGGAAACTAAATAGGTTCAGACTAAATCAATATGGGATTATGATCAATTTTTTAAGGATCTGATGGGTAGAATGACTTCCATATCCCTGATATACAACATCAAAAATGTTTTATTGAAGGACTTCTACTACACATTCACATGTCATTGATTGAACAAAAGGTTGCGTCACAACATGAAGCTTTAGAGATTTCAATGAAATTAGAAGAATCCTCTATAGGAGACAATTGAGGGATGACATGATTCCAGACATAGTTAGTTTCTTTGACAATTCAAATGGAATAACTCACAAAAGGGAAAGAGAAACAAGAACAAATATAGTGTACCAAGTGTAGGACCAAAGGCCATCACAAGGACGCATGTCCAACAAATATAGTGTACCAAGTGTAGGACCAAAGGCCATCACAAGGACGCATGTCCAACATTCGTGCAATATTTGCGACTAGAGCAACGAATCCATTACTAGGAGGGGGGTATTACAAGATATGTAAGAAATGAGGACATCCCAAATCAGTTTCCACTACTATAGAAGTATCATAGTACACCAAGGAACTTATTTTACATTTTTTGCAAGTCAGTCGAATATGAAGAGAAGGATTGCCATGTATTCAATTTGATGAGGGACCACACTTCAGATATGTATAAGATCCAAGAGGAGAACGTTGTGACAAAATGAGGTTGTCCAAAATATAAAAATCAAAGAGACTTTACTCCAGGGAACAGAGAAAATTTTGGTATATGTCGAGGAAGAGGAAATTTTGGTAGAGGAAGAAGAGAGTCGATAATATGTTATAATTGTAATAAACTAGGTCAATTAGCACGCGAATACCTAAATCCATGTACAACATGCACTTAGTATAGAGAAATGGACCATGCAACAAAAGAGTGTCCCCAACTAGTTGTGAAATGGAAAAAAAAAGGGAATCATAATTAGAATCCAAATCAGAATGTACAAAAAATATGAACCGAAAAAAGAAATGAAGGGACTAGAATAGCAGTTTATGCATGCAGAGGAGCTAGAACAAGAGTTGATGTGACAAATGGAGGGAAGTAGGATGAGAAATGGGTAAGGAAATAAACATGGCCTATGCCAAAATTCAATCCTTAGCAAGAAAATGAGACATATTAGAGGGAAAGAAAATAGGTAGTTCAATAGGATTGGGGAGCATTAACATCATTTGTGCCTCATGTCAGAGATCATGTTGTGCCAGAGAGGCCAACTAGGTAGATAATAACTCTAAGAGAATTATTGAGAATTTGTGTAGAGCTGATGAAAGATGAACTTGCACTGAATGCACTATATGAAATGATTGATCACTACAAGAAAGGAATGGAAACTCCCATCACATAGAGGGTAGTGAATCAGGTACTGTGAAGAAAGAAAACCAACAGAGAATTCGGATTAAGTGCACAGATTGGGGAATATGATGTGTATAACATTATTTTAGACTTTGGATCTGATGTGAATGTATTACCAAAGAAAACTTGGGAGATAATGAGGAAACCCAAGTTGATTTGGTCTCCTGTTCAGTTAAGGCTCGCAAATAAGTACAAGATAGTACCCATTAGTTGATTGACAAGAGTACCTATGAACATAGATGGGGTGCACAGTGTGGCATACTTTGAATTTATTTAGATCATCGATGATAGTTAACCATATACAACACTGAAGGGAATTGAATGGGCCTTTGATGATTAAGATATTATTAGTCTGAAGAGGAGGGAAATGATATTTGAAGTCAGAGAGTTGAAAGCTACTCCACCATTGGACCCAATAGAAAGAAATATGTGTATAGAGCCAACAAGAGGAAATGACATTGACAATTTGGATCGAGGATTATGTTAAATTGACTGCAGATGACATGCTAATTTGGAGAAGTATCAGTTCCTGTGCATCATATTCAGAGGAAGGTTTGGAGGATTGGCATCAAAGGGTGCATGAAGTATCAACTAGACAATGTGCACACATAACCTAAGCATTGCAATGGATTGGAACAAAGCTATGGGATCGACCCAGGTATGATGGCTTGACTGATATAAGCTTGTTTTTAAATGCAATTGAGTTATAGGTACCTGAACAACAAAGGTTGTTGGAACTATATGTTGTCCTAAAAATAACTCTAGCCAAATGGTGGGCTTCACACAAAGAGGGAATGTAATACTTGTCATAGTATATAATAATAATGCAAGACTGTGAGGTTTGGTACTAAACTAGAAAATATTGTGTAAAAATATATAGGGGAGTGTGACACAGAAGATCATGTGGAGAAGTGCATGGAAAAATGGTACTTGACACTGAAGGAGGAATTGATACACAGATTTATACATACACTGGATACAATTTCTAAGAACTGGCATTTGGAATTGGAAACATGTAGAGAGATAGCCAACTGGAATGCGATGACTCATATGTTCAAGGTCACATTGAAATTTGAATAGGAATCTCCATCAATAGATGCAGCGCTACAAGCTATTTTAACTAAGATCTTCTTAGAATAAAGGTTGATGGAGGTGGTACCATTCTATCATGCGCACAAAGATGTTATTATTGTCTATGAGATATTGGAATGTTACGATGTTCTAAGGAATAACATGATGAAGAAGATACTAGGAATGTGAAAGGACATAAAACATAAGGAGAACACGTAGTAGAAGGTTTGTAGCTTAAGTCTGTCACATATACACAACCAATAAATACACAGAAGGTAAACATTAGGATGACATAGAACCCAAATTTTGTGTGGATAGGGTATCAGTGGAGTGATGTGATAGTAGAGAATATTGCACACTTACTGTGCAAATATCAAGACCTATTCCCAACTAAATTTTCATATATGAATAAGATAGCCAAGGAATTAGGTGAGATAAATATTCCTTTGAAATGATGTGCTAAGCTAGTGTGATAAATACCCTATAGGATAAATCCAAAGTACAAAGAGAAGGTGAAAGAAGAAATATATAGAATGTTGGACATTGGGATCATTGAACCCATGGTAGAATCAGAGTGGATAATTCCAATGGTAGTGTAGGACAAGAAAACAGGGGGAATAAGGATTTGCATGGATCTGAGGAAGATGAATGATGCATATCTACATGACCCATTCACAACACCATTCATAAATGAGGTACTGGAGAACATAGGAGGGAAATAGACTTATTCTTTCATAGATGGATTCTCGGGGTACCATCACATAAACATTTCATATGAAGACTAGTACTAGACCACATTCTTGACATAGTGGGGAATTTGTCAATATCTAGTAATTTGCTTTGGACTAAAGAATGCCCCTGCAAGTTTTTCAAGTTTTGTGGTTACAACGTTCAAGGAATTTATTCATAAGTTCCTTGAAGTGTACTTAGATGATTGGATTATTTTTAGTCTACTGAAGGATAACATATAAGTATGCAAGATAATGTTGAATAGGTGTAGACAGTGTCATATTTTGCTGAATTATATTATTGCACACCGTTTGGAATGTTTTTGGGCCATGTAGTCTACAAGTAGGGATTACTAATGGATACAGACAAGATTACAATGATTCTAGATTTAGAACCACCTACATGAGTCACACAACTGAGGGGAACTCTGGGTCATACAATATATTACATGAAGTTTATCAAAGGCTATGCACATATCACATCATCTATGGAAACAATGTTGAAGAAAGAAGTGAAGTTCCAATGGAACGAGCACTGTCAAAAGGGTTTGGACACCTTAAGGAAAAATCTAGTGACCACACCAATTTTGATATTTTCATATTGGAACAAGGAGTTCCACATTCATGTAGATTGATGCAGGAGCATCACTGACTCATCAAGCGAGCCAGCACATCAAGTGGAGATCAGCTGGACAAACCAACCCA
>JASDQU010366048.1:0-11572 GCA_032191745.1 Picea mariana
GTACGGATTTCAGACAACAAGGAAGAACAGGCCATACCATATAGATTTGTGGAGGTCGTACAGCATGTAATGTGAACAGAAATTGAGGAGGACATCAGCTGCAATTTCTGAGAGTATTGGCATGCATTCCAAGGCTGCCATACAGCATTTGTTGGCACGAAAATTGAGGTAACTGCTGTAATATATTTCTGAGTGTATTTCCGTACAGTCCGTATTGTTTGGCATGAATCTTGGGGACCGTACAACATGGTTTACAAGGAGCTGTTCATGTTGGGTTTTCTGTACAGTCTTAGCAGAGTTTTGGCACAAATTTTGGGACAGTCCGTACAGCATTAATTGCTGGGGCAGCCATACAATTGTACGAATTTTTGGGACAGAAATTGAGGAGCAAAGCTACAGGAATGTCCAGATATGTTTGTGTAAATTTCTGAAGATGAATATGCTGTAAAAGAATTTCTCAGAAGCTCATAAATAATACAAAGCCCTCTCTCACTAGTTTTCCCCTTGTGGGTTTTTCCAGGGTCGAAGTTAGACCGAAAATATTTGTGTCTATATTTTCTGAGTTTTGCATATTGCTGATATTTTATTTCTGCATTGAAAACGATGTTCAGAATCCTCATGTTTCAGTTCTGAAGTTTATTTTCTGTTAAGTTTTTATATGCTGAAACACTGCTGGACATATGCTGAAACAGTGCTGAGTATATGCTGAAACAGTGCTGAGACATATGCTGAAACAGTGATGAGTATATGCTGAAACAATGCTGAGACATATGCTGAAACACCGCTGAGACATATGTTGAAACATTGTTGAGTATATGCTGAAATAGTGCTGAGACATATGCTGAAACAGTGTTGTGTATATGCTGAGACATATGCTGAAACAGTGCTAAGTATATGCTGAAACAGTGCTGAGACATATGCTGAAACACCACTGAGTATATGCTGAAATAGTGCTGAGTATATGCTGAAACAGTGCTGAGACATATGCTGAAACAGTGCTGAGTATATGCTGAAACAGTGCTGAGACATATGCTGAAACAGTGCTGAGTATATGCTGAAATAGTGCTGAGACATATGCTGAAACACCGTTGTGACATATGCTGAATTAGTGTTGAAACTGGAGTTTCGGCATTTAACTTTGGTAGAAAAATCAGTGAGACTGAAACTGGGTGGGATCTGAAAATTCTAACATGTTGAGGCTCTTTATGAGTCTCCTTTTGGAAGTAGGGTTTCTTCCTTCCTCCTTTGGTGTGAGTGGCTAGGGCTTGATCATCATCCCTTGCTAGTAACGCTTCACGATTCGCTACTCTTATTTCTTCTTGGATGCATTCTTCCCATAGGCTGTCGAACTTCAGTTTCTCCTTTCTGGCACATATCGTCTAGATGAAAGCCTCCCAAGGTCTTGTGAGACCATTTAGGGCCGTCATTATGAGTTTGTCTTCGTCTATGGTATCTCCAATAACTTCTAGTTGTTGTTTGAATTCTGAGATTCTGGAGAAGTATTCCTGAATCATTTCTCCTTTCTGCATCCTTGTATTCTTCAGTTGAGTTCTAAGATTCATTTTCCAGTTTATGTTCTTTCCTTCATATAGTTTGGTCAAGGCATCAAACATCTCTTTCGGAGTCTTCTTATATGACACATAAGGAATTAGATGGTCTTTAATTGAATCAGCAATGATTCTTTTGGCCCTTATCATGTCCTTTTGATGCTTTGCCTTTTCTTCGGCATCGTCGGGTTCCAATACTTCGTCTTTGATGAATCTTGCTAGGTCATTCTCTTCAAGAATGAGGCCAATCCTATACTTCCAGGCACGGAAGTTTTCCACTCCTTCTAACTTGTCAACAAGCTTAATGCTTGCAGACATCTTTACTTGGAGCTAGGAAAATGACCGAAAAATAGAAGTGCTCAAAATCAAAATTTGAACTTACCAGGAGATGCACTTGGCTGAGGCGAGCTGCCTGGTGTGTTTGGATCTGAGAAAATCCAAATTTTGCCCCTTCAAATCTAATCTGCGGATTTCTAGACTGGTGCTTCTGGTACCTCTGGTACTCTGGTACTTCTGGTACTGGTTTTCTGGTACTTTTGTGAAACTAGGGTTTCACTTTCCGAGAGATGCAGCAACTGAAAAGGTGCGCTGATGATGCCAAATTGATCCTTAGGGGAGGGCGCAACTTTCTAGATAGTTTTGAGGCTGAAAAGCTTCACTTTTGAAAAACCCTAATTTGCAGGTACGGTAACAATGACGTCTTTCTCTTGCGAAAGATGCTTCCTTCAACTTGGCTCTGAAACCATGTTAATGTTTAAGCCATTATTATAGATGTTTGCATTTCATTAGATAACAATAGCATAATCCAAGATCACTGAGAAATACACAATCACAAGAGACACAGCATTTATCCTGGGAAACCCTCTAGGGGAAGAAAACCCAGCAAAACTTCCGTAATATAGATAGCCAATACAATGCCAAGAGACCTCTATGCTAAAACAGAAAGTCCTCTCCAAGATATGCGCCACTCTCTCTTTTCCTTTGCCAGTAACAGATCAGAACTTGTCTCTCAAACTGAGCAAGTGAGTTGTGTCCAAATGAGGCGCTAGCCTCCTTTATTTATACAAGTCTAGCATATGTGAAGTGTCTCTTCACTGGCAGGGCGGACTTCTCAAACTGGGTGGGTAAACCCACCTTTATTATATTTCTGGGTCTCTCTATTAACTATTGGGGCCGACTTCTTATTCTGCCTATTACAATTGTCTTTTAACCAATCCGTAAAAGGGGATTTGGTCCTATTACAATAGCCAACATGATCAATCCACAATGGGGATTGTTCCTATGAATAATATATCAATAATAATAAGAATACTCTTTAAAGTTACAATATTTCAACATCTTGGAGCGTGGCATTCTTGAGCTGGAGGGTTTGGTATTCAGATCTGCTTGTATCGGTCTTCACTTCTTATTCAGCCTTTGGAGGCATGTTTTGTATCAGCAGGAGCATTTTGTAGCAGCTCATACTTGTTATCGATTGGAGCCATCTGATGATTATTCCAGATCTACTCTTTCTATTGTATCTAATTTATGCTTCTATAATAAATGTCAGATCTTTGCTTGTGTTTCTATATCTTGAGTATATTGTGATCTTTCATGTGTTGGATGAATCTTGTATGAACATACTTAATATCTGGATAACTCAATAAGTCACCTGCACACCATACACAACAAAGATAGTTAGTGGTTTCAAGCAAAAAATTTGGCTTGGGATCATTACAGTGGTATCAGAGCTTCAATCCTCCAAACCTGTGGAGGGATCGACACATGCAGAGGTACAGTGGAATCTTTATGGGTCGAAGGAAGAAACCCAGCAGTGAAACAGAGGCCGAAATGGAAGGGTCAGGGGATGACCGTGAGCCTTAGGGCTTGGCCTTCTTAGTAGCCGAATTTGGTAAGTTCCAGCAAACCATGAACCACACAGAAAGCATGTTGGTCCAACACTTGGATGAGTACCAGGAAACCAGCAGAAGGGGACAGGCCGAAATTTCTGAAACTTTGAAGAAGGTTGACGAGAACCTGCAGAAGATGAACCAGAACCAATCCCGGATAACTGAACTTCTGATGCAAGTGACCCATCAAGGGAAGGACCCTGATACGTATGGGAATAAGGAGGCTGGTGGATCCAGTGGAATCCATGAGGAGATCAGATATAACTCGGAGAAAGCACCTAGATCCGAAGGAAGTCTGGGAGGAGGCACGTCCCATGGTCAGATGGGTAGCAGGGTCAATCCTAGGTCCTACATGCCCACGTTCACAGATGAACAGCTAGGCCGGCATTTGGATAGTCGGGCTAACCCTAGGCCATACATGCCCACATTTATAGATGAGCAAGGGCAGCAGGAACAAGTGGAGGACTTTGTTGAACAAATGACGAGGTGTACCAAGGAGTACTACAGTTTGGATATGAAGATCCAAAGACAGATGTCTCTAGATCAGTATTGTCAACTCAGGTTCAGAAATCAACCTAGGACGAACCACAGGGGCAGTTTTGAGTTTGAACGGAAGGCAGGAAAGATAGAGATTCCTTATTTTGATGGTACGGCCAAGATGACAACACAAGCTTGGGTGCAAAAGTTGGATACCTACCTACAGCTTAACCCCATGAGGGAGATGGAGGCCATCAAGTTTGCCACTATGTACTTGGATGGCAAGGCTCACGACTGGTGGTATCATGGACTCACCACACTCGGCCACAATCAGATTGTGTCCTATACAGAATTTACGCAGAGGCTTATTGATAGATTTGATCAAGGAGATCATGAGCTACATTTCCGGGAGCTCACCCAACTAAAGCAAACAGGTACGGCTGAGACATATATTGATGAATTTCAGAGGTTGGCAGTGATGGTGCAAGACATGTCCCCAACCAGGCTCATGATGCTTTTCACAGAAGGGTTGATGGAACCCTTGAAGGATTGGGTGAAAGCTTTCAAACCTACCAACCTACAGGAGGCTATCTGGAAGACAAGGGATCTGGGGCCAGCTGCTAAGCCTAAATTCATACCCAGACTACCTCTTAACAATGGGGGAAGAGATCAAAGGCCTCCAATCAACCAAGGAGGACGTGACCCTAAGGATTTTGACAAGGGCCGTGGCAGAATAGATGACAACACTAGGAGGGAACTGAGGAGGAAGCAACTCTGCTTCACATGCAAGGAACCATGGAACCCATCACACAAGTGCATGGGGCGTGGCCAGGTACACTACATAGAGGTTACCTCGGATAATGAAGAGGAGGAAGATTATGGTCAACTACAGAATATCGAGGTCGAAACCCCAGAGACAGCAGAAGAGGAGATTCCAGAACTAGACAGTGCGGCTGGGGAGAAGGCCACCTTGGCATCTATCAGCGAGGTGCCCAAATTCAACACCTTCAGGATGAGAGGGGTCTTGTAGGGGCAGAGAGTATCCGTATTGATTGATGGGGGAGCCTCCCACAACTTCATTGACGCAGCATTGTTGAAGAGGAGACATATACCCACAGTCGAATTTGAAGGGTTCAAGGTAGAAGTAGCAGGTGGTAGTACTATGCCCTGTGACAGATACATCCCAAGTATGAAGCTCACCTTGGGAAGGCATGAGCTAATCCAGGACGTCTATGTGATGGATCTTCCAAATACCAACATCATCCTAGGGGTGCAGTGGCTCAGCGCTTTAGGGCCTATCACCACTAACTACAAGACCATGGAGATGTCCTTTGTAGAGGAAGGAGGACGAAAGGTCGTGCTCAGGGGCATGACAGGTAACTCTACCAGAGTGGTCACGACCAAGAGAATGGAAGACATCTTCAGGAGAGAGGAAATTGTGTACGCAGCAGAATGCAGGATCTCTGCACGTGTGGCTGAGAAGGGAAAGGTGCACTACACCCCGGAGATCAAAAAGATCCTTGACAGACACCATCATGTGTTTGGGCCGATTCCTCCAGGTGTGCCACCAGACAGGGGGTTTGAGCACATCATTGAGCTCGAGGCAAGGGCTAAACCAATTATCAGCACACCCTATAGGCATCCAAAGAAGTATAAAGATGAGATAGAGAAGGCCATCAAGGAGCTTCTAAATATGGGACACATCAGGCCGAGTTCGGGCCCTTTTGCTTCTTCAGTAGTCTTGGTCAAGAAGAAGGATGGGACGATGAGGATGTGCATTGACTTCCGGGCTTTGAATAAAAAGACGATCAAAAACAGGTATCCTATACCTAGGATTGATGAGTTGCTTGATGAGCTGCATGGAGCTGTCTATTTCACAAAAATTGACCTTCATTCAAGCTACCATCAAATCAAGATGAGGGAGGAGGATATCTCGAAAACAGCTTTCAGGTGTCACTAGGTCATTATGAGTTTTTGGTAATGCCCTTTGGGCTAACCAATGCCCCAGCCACATTTCAGTCTTGCATGAACCATGTGTTCAACAAACAACTGAGGAAACACTTGTTAGTATTCTTTGATGACTTGCTCATTTACAGCAAGACGTGGGAGGAACACCTTCGACATGTGGACCAAATCCTGTCAATCATGGAAGAACAGTCGTTATACGCTAAGGAATCCAAGTGTGAGTTTGGAATGACAGAGGTGCTCTACTTGGGACACATCATAGGAGCAAAAGGGGTACAGGTACATCAGGAAAAAATAACAGCCATCAAGGAATGGCCTACTCCTAATACACTCACAGAGTTAAGGGGATTTCTAGGCATATGCACATACTACAGAAAATTTGTCAAAGGGTTTTCTCAACTATGTGCACCCTTGACTGATCTGACCAAAAAGGGGGCCTTCAAATGGAGTGAAGAGGCCCAAGCCACAATGGAAAGAATGAAAGAGGTAATGAGCACCTGCCCAGTTCTAGCTCTTCCAGACTTCGGCCTACCTTTCACCTTGGAGTGTGATGTCTCAAGGGAAGGTATAGGGGCCGTGTTAATGCAGAATAGGCACCCTCTTGCCTATGAAAGCCGGAAACTCAAGGGTCCTAAACTGCTTTACAGCATTTATGACAAAGAAATGCTGGCTATTATGCATGCACTAGCCAAATTCCGGCAATATTTGGTAGGTGCAAGGTTTGTGGTCAAATCAGACCATAACAGTCTTAAATACCTATTGGAGCAAAAGGATTTGAATGAAAGACAGCAAAAGTGGGTAAGCAAAATATAGGCCTATGATTTTGACATTGAATTCGTCAAAGGGAAGAACAACGCAGTAGCCGATGCATTATCCAGGAGGCCATCCATTTTTGCGATGTCTGATATGTCAGTTGACTGGAAGGATCACTTGATAGTGGAATATGCAAAGGATCAGTTCGCTTGCCAACTATTGGACGGACAGATACAAGATGACAACTTCAAAATCATTAAGGATCTCATTTATTACAAAGGCCGAATTTTCTTGGTTCCTGGATCAGCTCTCAAAGCCAAGATATTACATGCATGTCATAACTCACCAGTGGCAAGACATCAAGGAATTGGTAAGACGTACAGACAGGTGAGAGAAAGGTTCGCATGGAAGGGCCTCAAGGAAGACGTGATTAAGCATGTCAAAGAATGCACTACATGCCAAGAGAACAAGGATGAGCACATGCACCCTGCAGGACTGTTGCAACCCCTGCCCATTCCAAAGAACAAGTGGGAGAGTATATCCATGGACTTCATCACCGGCTTGCCCAGAGCACAGGGGAAAGATTGCATTTTCGTAGTAGTGGACAGATTGACGAAGTTTGCACACTTCTTTTCCATAGCCACAGACTTCAGCGCAGCACAGGTGGCCGAGTTATTCTTCAGAGAGGTGTTCAGATTACACGGCCTGCCCAAGACCATTATCAGTGACAGGGATAGCAGGTTCATGAGTACGTTTTGGCAGGAGTTGTTCAGATTAGTGGGTACAGCATTGACCCCTAGTACCAGCTATCACCCTCAAACGGACGGTCAGACCGAAATAGTCAACAAATGGGTGGAAGGCTACCTCAGAAATTACGTAGCCGGACAACAGAAAGCGTGGGTCAGATGGTTGCACTTGGGAGAGTACTGCTACAACACCACCCATCATGTATCCATAGGTATGACACCATTCAGAGCTTTATACAGCTACGATCCCATTTCCTTTGTGGAGATTGCTTTTGGGGACAGCAGCGCACCAATGGTGCAGGATTGGGTACAACAGAGCCAGGACATTCTTCGGGAGTTGAAGGATCATTTACAGAGGGCACAGAACCAGCAGAAGGTCCAGGTGGACAAACACAGAGTGGAGCGCACTTTTGAGGTTGGTGACTTAGTCTATTTGAGGCTCCAACCGTACCGACAGGCTTCAATTAAAAGAAGCGAAGCAAAAAAACTACAGCGACGTTTCTTTGGGCCTTACAGGATCAGCAGAAGGATAGGGGTCGTGGCTTATGAGTTAGAGCTTCCACCAGGCAGCCAAATACACAACGTCTTCCATGTATCCTGCCTAAAGAAAGCCATCGGCCAACACATCCACCCCATTGAAATACTACCCCCCATGGACGAAGAAGGACAGCTGGTGTTGGTTCCAGAAGAGATACTGGAGGTTCGAGAAAAGAAGCTCCGGAAGAGAAGCATTAAGGAGTATTTGATCAGATGGAAAGACTTACCCATTGAAGATGCCACATGGGAGAATGAACAAACGATACGAGAGACAGGTTTGGAATTGCTTGAGGACAAGCAATTTCAAGCAGGGGAGACTGTAATGTCCCCCACCTTTTGAAGAAGAGATTTGGAAGACGCAATGGTCTAGGTGTTCCCACTAGGCCATAGTCTCACACTGAGGGGAAAGGTCAACAAGCTAAGGTTATATTTTTAAGTTGACTTGATTAAAAGGTGAAAAAGGCATTAAAAGATAACTCAACAGAGAAATAGAAAAGCTGGAAATGGAGTTAGGGTTAACTCTAGGAGTTAAGTTAACTCAACAGAAAATTATAAGAGAAAGTATAAAGAGAAGGCTAGGGCGCACATCTTGGGCATTCTGGATTTTGGTATTTGCTTGTTATTGCCTTGAGCATTCAGTTTGGGGGTTTTGCTGATACAAACCCTTGTGAGCAACTCAGTGGTGAAAGATGCACTCACCTTGTTCCACAGCTTGGTCTCGGGGATGAAAGACTCCACCCACACCATTCTACACCTGTCACATATCCACCAACAAATTCAAGGAAGCAACAGGGCCGTACTGTTTGGGAGTTTCCAGCAAGGGTGCACCATCTTTTAGAGAAGAGTTCGATTCAGCTAATCAGGAGGAGCGTTGGGCATTTCATCACTTGGGTTTTACTTGCAGGTGCTCCACCATCATGTTGGGGGCTTCTTCGAAGAGTTATCATCACTAAATCTTCAGCTACAGTTTGGGACAACTTGGAGGTTAGGAGGACGTCCCATTATTCAGTATTTCTCAGATCTAGGGAGATATGCTTAAGATCTGGATCTGAAACTTCTCCCACAGGGTTCCCATAGCCTGATCTATATTCTGGGAGAGTTTCACGCCATTTGGAGGTCTATTTCTTCAAGGACAAGTTGCCTAGGGTTCTAGGCATTCAGGAGGGCGCAACTCCCTTAGAAGATTTAGTATTTGGAGAGGTTGGCATTGGCTGTTCGGCTTGAGACTTCAGGAGGGAGATCCTACCTCCCTGATCTATCATCTGACCGAGTTTGGGCTCGTTTGGAGCCTTCTTCCATCAGGGCCGATCTGTTGAGGGTTTCAGCCTTCTCTTGGAGCGTGGCACTCTTCAGCTGGAGGGTTTGGTATTCAGATCTGCTTGTATCGGTCTTCACTTCTTATTCAGCCTTTGGAGGCATGTTTTGTATCAGTGGGAGCATTTTGTAGCAGCTCATACTTGTTATCTATTGGAGCCATCTGATGATTATTCCAGATCTGCTCTTTCTATTGTATCTGATTTATGCTTCTATAATAAAGGTCAGATCTTTACTTGTGTTTCTATATCTTGAGTATATTGTGATCTTTCATGTGTTGGATGAATCTTGTATGAACATACTTAATATCTGGATAACTCAATAAGTCACCTGCACATCATACACAACAGAGATAGTTAGTGGTTTCAAGCAAAAAATTTGGCTTGGGATCATTACATCTTGTCAATTGATAGGTAATGGACTTCAAGGCACTGAAGAGAGTCATCATGTGCCTGTGGCTATATAGTAAGATGTGCCAAAGATGAAGATATGACACTAACCTTCAAAGTAGGGTCTTCATTGGGAGGTTTAGGGGCTGGTGATATAACTTTCCCTGATGATGTCAAATTGTACACTACATAGACAATGCATCAGCTTAATCATCAGAATCGCAACTGTTAATTGAGTTGGTATGCATGGTAACACTAATCCCAATGACTATTTCCTTTCATTTGTGTTGTGTTTCAAGTATGGAGAACCGACCGTCTCACAACAGACTACCAGCACGAAATTAAATTGAGCATTGGCAATTTTTACATTCATTATTGATTCCTGACTAAAAGCAATATGTGATTTATAACTTTAGCAGATATCTGGTGAAGGCCACATTAAGTGGTCCTTCTTAAAGCTCTATATCAGATTGTTACAGAAGAACCACAGTGGTTGGTTGCTGAGGAGGTCCATGAGTAAGTTTACTTTATGGTGGCAATGCTATACATGCCTATTTAAGGGTTTCATTCGGGTATCAGATAAGGATATCTGATTGATTTAGCTTCAGCATTTGAGTTAATTTTATACATAGTTATACAATAAGCTGGTTGAAGGTAGCTGATCTTAATGAGAGAACTTGTCTTCATGGCATCATGTATTGTCAATAAATATTGATGGAGCTGTTGGTCCATTCACAGCTGGAGAAATACATTGATATATCTAGTCTATGGTTTAGGTGCTTTATGTTCTATTGTCAACATTATGGACGAATTTATCATGACTGAATGATTGCATTATATAGTTTTCATTAGATGACATTAATGGTTGTCTGGACTCTGGAATACTGAATTGCTGGAAGGATATGAGACTGTTCTGATTACCAGATAAATTGAATATCAATGTGCTATATAATGAGATTAACACTTATATTTGCATATTTTGGATCAATAGAGCATGATCTGTTCATTTTAGATTTTTAGGAACTGAATCATTTTGATGGTACTTGTTTGACAATAGACTAGAAAGACATTACTGTACATAATTGGACTATACAACAAATTATAGAGGAGATGAAATTCCTCACCATAATATGATATGGATTCTGGCCACAACAAGTAGCGAAACCAAACAAAGAGAGTAGTCGGCAGTAAAATTGTAATACCCTGGTTTTGAACCTTTGGATGTATTAGATCAAACTATGTATAAATTGTAAATAAGTGTTTATAATGATGGGAGTCGAGCCATATGAGCTTAAATAAATAACCCCTTGGGTAAGTGATCTAAATATCTCGCATTTAATCCTAGTGTGGAGCTCTAGGCCAAGGCCCGACTAGTGAATGGCTAGGCATGTAATTGCAGTAAATATGCTTTCTATGTACCATGTGCTAGACCTTCTATGATATGCTCTAGATATGTAAATATCGTGTCGAAAATTAATATAAAGGTCCAAGATGGCTGTAGAGAGCACAAGTGGGTCAATGAGTCCACTTGAGGGGAAGAGGAAAGGGGCCATGAGGTAGGTAGAAATAATCCTATGTTTCCTAGATCCTACCTTTTATATCATGTACTTTATTTAAATCTCATCCACCATTTTGACTTCGAAGCCAATCATTAAATGCATGTGGTGGTTGATGAAGAGGTCAACCTCACATAATTATGAAGAGATGGAGGCTAGGTACAATTATCGTGGGGAAGTGTATGAAATATCCCTGATCCGGCTGATCAAGATATTTGCTGCTATTCTACTGCTCTAGCGTGCAGATCTGATACACTGGGGGTTTCTGGATGCGTTTTAGCTGGTTGATGGAGATGTTCTTCGGTTATTGTGTTTGCATGTCAGTTATTATGGTTGCATGTAGGTTATTATAGTTGCATGTTGCATAATAAAGGTTTAACAATCATAAAATGACGCATG
>JASDQU010366050.1:0-11572 GCA_032191745.1 Picea mariana
TGGAATGAAATGTACTATCCATATAGAATAATATTATCTGAAAATATATCATAACTCATACCGTTATCCATCAAACAAATTTGGGTCCATTACCCAAACCTGGGGTCTCCAACTTCTCATGGCCATAACTCTCTAACCGTGAGGAGTTATGTGATGTTCCACATACCATCGGAAATGGAATGACAAGCATTATCCATATAGGATAGTTTACCTGACAAATTCATTGTCCTTCATCTCATTATTCCACAATTAAGCATGGGTTCTCTTACTCCGCAAAGCATCTTCCCATGAGGGCTTTCACCATAAGGGGACCATGTAGTAGCCGTAAAAATACAAAATTTAATTTGATTTAGCATATAATTCTTTCTCATACAAAAATAATTCAATCACCAACATATGAGCATATGATATTCGACAAAAATTAAAATTTTATCCACAACATAAGAATTACTTAACAAAATAAATAAATTACCTCTCCTTGATGCTAATTCCCCCGTCGATCTGGTTGTTCGTTACTGAAACTGTGTCAAACACTGCCCAAAACCGTGTTTCCACCCTGCCAACTGGGACAACTTCCTAGCTCCAAGATACCATATGGATATCCTGGCCCCCGTGCCCAAAACCTCCAGCAAACCGATGCCCCCTGTACTGATCCTTTCCTCAACTCCCCAACTCAAAATCTCTCCAGCAAATCCCCCAAATCCAAGAGAACCCTCCCCAAAATCCAAGTAGAATGATAATCCTCTCTTCCGCTCATATCCCTCCTTCATCGCCTTTTCTCCTCATTTATTTCTTTACCTACACATTTATTATCTTATTCGATTATTAATTCTTTATCCTATTATTAATGCTCCTTATCCTTATTTATTAATGCTTCTTATCCCCTAGTATACGTAGATCATTTAATTAAACAATATAATTTATTAACCCTCTTAAATTTATTACCCTGTTCATTCAATGCGATAGGTAATTAATTAATTAATTAATTAATTAATCAAAATTATAACCATTAATTAATTAATTAATATTTAATTAATATCATTATACCAATCTTTGTTTAGTTAATAACATGTTAGGAAAAATAAATTACTTAATAAATTTTTACTTAATAATCCCTAAGCATATATTCAACTAGGGTTGTTACATACCACTTTGGAGTTCATCCATCTTTAATTCTTATCAACCATGACAAGATAGTAATGAGTCATCTTTACATCAAACAATATTGGGTCCATTACCCAAACCTATGTGATGCGGGGCTTTCTTCAAGGGTTGACATCAATGACAACCAACCTTAATCAACAATATCCACATAAATTTATATTGTCTCATATATGCAAGCATGTTCAGTCAACCCTTGGTCAAGATGTAGTTGACACAAAATGAATAAAAATAGGGGCTAGGTCTTGATCTAGAAAAGTGTAACGTCCCCAGCCACCAACATGCCGGGCAACGCTACTACACAGAACATTGACATACATACATACATACATACATACATACATACATACATACATACATACATACATACATACATACATACATACATACATACATACATACATACATACATANTATATATATATATATATATATAACATGCATTTTAATCAATTAAAACATGTAATCACAGAATTACTGTTACCATTCAGATTCTAATGTAATAGGTAGTAAATCAGATACGCAATGAAATACATGATAACACTTAAGCATCACAAATCATGCATAAAATACATAATTAAGCACATAATTGATACTTATCTTTTAGGCTGGAGTAACTCCACCAACTACATGCAAACCTTCCATGAACCTCCCAGCCTTAAACCCCACTGCTCATCACGCTCAGCAGTGGGTCACCCCCGAGCTGGGACTAGTCTCCACCCCGGGCAAGGGAATCCTAGACTAGGCTGAGTTTATAGGAAAAGTGCACAGTGCAACCAGAAGGATTCTCCCCAGGATCCTTCTTACGCCCACTACTCACGGAATCTCATTCCCCACATGCTTATTCCACCTAGGAGTATACACCTTCACTGTCACATAGTCCATCGACTGCTTCACCTCCCTCTTTGGGTCTCGACAATAGTCCGGATCAAGAATTATCAGAGCTTCGTAGCTGGTGCTAGACTCTCTTTGGGAGAAAACCACTTCCTAGGAACTCACCTAGAAAGCGCTGCTCACAGGCCTGGCAACTTGCCTCTTCAACCACGGGCCTGACAACCCGCTTCTTCAACCAGTTCAACTCAATTCCATCAAGGTAAGGATAACAAAAAAAACAACTGGTCAACACCACTCAAGAAAATAGAGGGCAACAACCCACAAACAGTTCAGGTACAGACTCGATTCTGCAAGGGCGGATAATCTAGGTTCATAGGACGTNCTGGTTTTAAGGGTGCATGAAAAGGAATCAACGCAAAGGTGTAACACAGATGCAAATAGTTCAGACGAAGGATGCATCGACTTCTTAGGAAAACATAACGGTTTTCCGGTTTCATTGCTGCGTGAGAGTATGCAGAGATCAGACACCGACCCACACGGTTCAGACATCGGATGAAATAATGGAGGACGAACCCCCAAGACGATTTGACTCTTTAGATTTAACTGCATGTGCCCAGGTCGACACTTGTCTTGTTAAAGTTGCATGCGTTCCATTTTGCACACGTTGGATCTGCATGCGTTGCCTCTTCTAGGACTTAGGATAAAAACATGTCTTTCACACAGCTTTGGAAAAATAATAAATTATTATTCTCAAGGACTTAAGCCCCTAAGGATAGCCCCTCTTTCCAACCTTTCATTCCCCTTTCCCTTACCCACTTCGTGGAAGCTTAGTTCCCCATCACTCTTTCTTCGTGGTCAGTTTTCACACAACGATGTTTATATTTTATTAATGTTCTGCATAATTACATATACAAAAATAGGCTCCTGGCCTTTAACACTTAGGCTCTCCGGCCCAACAAACACATAAGTCCACCAGCTTATCAATACTCGACTCACCAGCCTACAAAATATGTTTACAATTCATAAATACAACAGGGGCTCATCCTTGGGGATATTACAATCCCCTCCCCTTATTTTTGCACTGTCCTCAGTGCAACTCTTTACACAACATTAATAAGATTTCCAAAATCCTCAAAAAGATGCGGGTATTCTGCCTGCATAGCATCCTCGTGCTCCCATGTTGCGTCCTTAGGACCGTACTAGATCCACTGGACCTTTACAAGCCCTATGGATCGATTCAGGAGCTGTTTGCTCTTCCTGTCCAATATGCGCACATGATGCACTTGCAAGATGCCTTCTTGGTCCACCTGAATCACATTTCAATCAATTACATGATTAACATTAGGTATATATTTCTTAAGCAATGAAACATGAAACGCATTATGTACAGTCATGAATGCAGGCAATGTAAGCATATATGCAACTGGACCAATCCTTTCTAGGATTTCAAATGGCCCACAAAATATGGTTGCCAAATTCGAATAGTTTCCCAGCTTCAGGGAACTTCTATTGGCTTTCACTTTCAGGAAAACATGCTCTCCCACTTTAAACTCTCTGTGGGTTCAGTTTTTATCAGCATAACTTTTTTGCTTGTCTTGGGCAACTTTCAAATTATGCTTAATATTCATCATTTTCTCTTCCATTTCCTTGAGAAACTCTAGCCCAACCACTTCTCTATCAGCTGGATTATCCCAGCTTACTGGAGTATTGCACTTTCTTCCATAAAGTTCTTCAAATGGGCTCATCTTCAACGATGCTTGATACCCATTGTTGTAGGCAAATTCTACTAAGTGTAGGTAGTCTTCCAATTTAGATGGCTTATCCATCACATACATACTTAGTATGTCTTCTATTACTCGATTCACTCGCTCTGTCTGCCCATTAGACTCAAGATGATAAGCAATGCTGAAATTCAGATTCGTTCTGAACCTTTTGAATAAACCTTGTCAAACACAATTGTCTTGGGAATATCGCGCAATTGTGCTATTCCCCTCATAAAAATATCAACAACATTAGCTGCCTTGTGTGTAGTCTTTAATGGAATAAAATGGGCAGCTTTCGTAACCTTGGCCACCACCACCATGATTGAATCATGCTGCTTGCCTCTCCTGGGAAATCCTGTGATGAAATCCATTGTCACTACCTCCCACTTCCACTCAGGAATGGGTAAAGGTTGTAGCAACCCTGCTAGGTGCCTATGCTCAACTTTAACCTTCTAGCATTCCATACATATGATGATGTATTCTGCAATTTATTTCTTCATACCTGGCCAAAATTAATGTCCCTTGACTGCTACCACAGTTTTCTGATATCCAGGGTGCCCTGCATAAGGCACAATATGCATTTCATTCAAAATCATAAGTTTCAAGTCCTGGACATTAGGTACATAAATTCTGTTCTTGTACAGAAGTGTTCCTTCGACTTCCAATTTATAATTTTCCACTTTCTGTGGCATCTCACCTTGATGTAGCTTTGCTACCAAATCCATGTACTGCAAATCTGCATTTGCAGCCTCCAAAATTCTGCCTTTAATATCATTTTGGTACATGCTAATAGTTGTAGCATGTAATTCATGCACTCTCTTGCTGAGTGCATCAACCACTTTGTTCTCTTTTCCTTTGATATGCTTGATATCAAAGTCATACTCACAAAGGAAACCCAACCACCTACTCTGCCTAACATTCAAGGTTGGCTGATCAAACAAACACTTCAAACCGTTATGGTCCGTCCTCAGTTCGAACCTTCTTCCCATGAGGTAATGACTCCATTTCTTTAGAGCGTGCACTATGGATACCAACTCCAAATCATGAGTTGCATAGTTCCTTTTGTGCTCTTTCAACTTTATGGATTCATAACAAATTACGAATCCATTCTGACTGAGGAATCCTCCTAGTCCTTCTTTGCATGCATCAATGCAAACCACAAAATCCACATTTGGATCTGCAATCCTCAGGATTGGAGCACTGGTTAACAACTGCTTCAATCTCTGGAAGCTTTTCTCACAATCCTCTGTCCATTGAAATTTCTTCTCCTTCCTTTGCAAGGAAGTGATAGGGTAAGCTATCCTCTAGAACCCTGCAATGAACCTTCTGTAATAACCAACTAGACCCATAAAGAATCTAACTTTTGTCACATTCTTTGGCATTGACCATTCTCTGATGGCCTCAATCTTCTCAAGATCCATGAATATCCCATCCTTTGAGATGATGTGCCCCAAGTAATGGATCTGCTTTTGGAAAAATGAGCATTTGCTCAACTTGGCATATAACTGATGCTCCCTTAGCACCCACAACACCATCCTCAGATGTTGTTCATGCTCTTCCTCCGACTTGGAATACACCAGGATTTCATCCAAAAAGACTATGAAAAAATTGTCCAAATAGTCGCTGAATACATCATTCATTAAACACATAAAAAAAACGGGTGCATTTGACAACCCAAATGTCACCACTGTGAATTCATAGTGACCATACCTTGTTTTGAAGGTGGTCTTACTGATGTCTTCATCCTTTATTCTTACCTGGTGATATCCCGATCTAATATCTATTTTTGAAATATCTTAACATCCTTCAACTGGTCAAAGAGATCATCGATCCTTGGCAGAGAATACTTGTTCTTTATAAACACTTTGTTTAACTATTTGAAATCGATGAAAAATCTCAACGTCCCATCCTTCTTCTTCACGAACAGGACCGAGGCTCCCCAAGGTGACACACTTGGGTGTATATACCCCTTCTTCAGAATCTCTTCAAGCTGCAATAGTAGTTCTTTCAGCTCTGCTGTACTCATTCTGTAAGGAGATTTTGATACTGGAGCTGCTCCAAGCATCAAGTTTACAGAAAAATCAATATCTCTCTTCAGGGGTAATCTAGGTACCTCTTGGAACACATATTCAAACTCTTTTAGTACCGCATGGTCTTCAATATTTGAGACCTCATCCTTAGATGCTTCCTCCACATGGGCTGCAAATAATTGACAACGTTTCCTGTAGCACTTCTTTAGTTGCATTGCTGAGATTTCTCTGATAGCAACAACTCTGGGAATTCCTTGGACTGTTCTCCGATTCCCCTCCTTATCCAGGAAAGTGAATGCCTTGTTACGATAGTCTAGGATGGCATGGTGTTGGTCCAACCAATCCATCCCAATTAGACATTCATAAGAACCTAAAGGCAGAATGTTCAATTCAACCCTTGTGTTCAGTCCATTCATGTCCACTGGATAGGACTTAACCAATTCCCTAACCTTTCTCTTGGTTCCTGTAGCCAACTGCACTAACCAAGATTTTCCATGTTTTCTCCTCGACAATTGCAAACTTTCCACCACTCTAGGATCTATATAATTATGGTTAGCCCCTGAATCAATTAAAATAATAAGGGAATGGTTGTTGATCATACCTTCCACTTCAATCATGTGTGATTGAAATTCATCTTGCTTGTTGTCCAGGGCTACATAGATCCTTGGTATTCTACCGCCCATGTCCTCCACTGTTTCAGCTTGCTGAACATTATGAACAACTCTCACTTTGCCATTTTTGTGGGGATAGTCTCTATACTTTTGGTTTTCTTGACAACCCCAACACTGAATGGGCGCCTGCCTTGGTCTTTGTCCCCCTACGTTAGCCATTCTTGGCTCTCTAAACGATGGCTTCCCTTGAGGACTGTTTCTGAAAAAGGGAGGTTTGTTTCTGTTTTGCCTCTGCTCTTTCTTAAACTTCTTCTGGTCATCCCAAGCCTTCTGAAAAGTAGGCTTTTATCTTTGCTACTCATATAAGCATTTTTCTCTCCTTATAGTTTCTTCCATAGTCTTAGGGTCATCATACTGAATCTTGTCCCCAATGGAAGGTGGTAGTCCACTCAGATACCTTTGAATCTCGATAGTCTCATCTTTGAAGAACATGACATACTTCAAAAACTCCAAAAACCTTCGTTCGTATTCGTCAATGGACATGCTGCCTAGCTTGAGTTCAAGGAACTCTTTCATCTTTATGTCGTAGTATATTTTAGTCAAGTATTTCTTTTCAAAATACTTCTTGAATTCTTTCCAAGTAATATCTTTCTCTCTAATGTGCTGCACCTGTATAAGTTGATCCCACCACATGGATGCTTTTCCCTTCAGTTGATACATTGCAATTCTTCCTTCTGCATGAGAGGAATAATTCTGCAGCTGGAAATATTTGCTCATGCCAAGCAACCATGTTTCGACATCTTCCTCCTTCTTGTGTTCTCCATCAAACGTAGGAGGCTTAATCTTGTTCATTTCTCCCTTCAGCTCATCCACTCCAGATCTCCTGTGTTTTCTGGTAGGAGATGGGCTTGAACTACTGTGTGCCTCCTTATTGGACTACTTCGGGGAGTGACGATGATGCCTGCTAATGCTTCTTGATCTTCTTTTCCTCTCAGAGATCTTGCGACCCCCTATTTTTCTTAAGTCACTCTCCTTATCCAACTTCTTTTCTATTCTCTCCAAACTCTTCATCAACTTTAAGTTGAATTCTCTTTGTTGATCCTTGGCTTGCATGAGCTTTCAGTTATCTGCTTGGTGGGTTTGGGCATCTTTTTGCAGTCATTCAATGAGTTTTATCATACACTCTTCCTTATCTATCTCTTCTCCATGTCCATTGGAGTTCGATCCTTCAGCTCCCAAATGGACATCTACTCCTTTTACCTCATTATTTGAACTGGAAGTATTCTATGCCTACTCCATTTCTCTGCACTCAGTGGCAACTCTTTTTAGTTCTGGCACTCGTTAAACTCTGCAAACAGAATGTGCAGACAACTGGAATTTTCCAGGCCATCATTCCTTAAAAAATGCCGCATCATTCACAAACCAATTTGATTTAAGAAAAACATTCAGATTTCATTATCTTTCCGAGTTCTTCTCTGCTCTACAACTTTCGATCACTATCCCCTTTTCTCTTAGTCCCCAAACCATGCGATCATGAGCTGTGACCAAGCGCTTGATCACTAGGTTCTTACTTGGGCCTTCATCCTTCGACTTATTTCTAGAGTACAATGCAACAATCTCTCGGTGCTCTAGATTATCGAACCCGCAAAGTAGGGCAGATCTCAGTGCACGTCTACTCAACATCCAACGACTGATACTCACTGTGGAACCTCAGGTGTCTGATTTCTGGGACTTCATGACTTCAGAGGATTTCACATCCGCACACCCTGAACCATTAATCTCCAAGCACTCCCACGTCACCTTAGGTGTTGTTATTACCTCACATCGCTTCACGCTTTTCCAATTGTGGGGGCATGCAATGGTGGTTTGGAGTAACCTGCCTTTCATCCCAAAATTCTCTTGATGTTGACACGTAACCCCTCAGTGATACCGCGGTTTGGATTGCGGGACCACCTTGGAGAATTAACTTCCGTGCAACTTGGGTCCCCGAAATGCCTTCTGGTCGTCAATCTTTGACGTATCATGATCAACGCTAGTATGGGTCTGTCGACCTTCAACTATGTTAGTAACCTTAGGGCCCACATAGTACAATTGTCACCAGCTAAGGCAGTGGCACGTGACATGTCTAGGAAGTTCTATTTCACCCCTGGCGACATCCTCCTGCATCACCACGTCTGCTCTTTTGTTTCGGGACTTCAGAAGTTTGTGCATTAGCACATCCCACTTCTCCTGATTGTCGAACTTCGAAATTACGATCTGACGGTAAGTCTTCTCACCAGATCTATGGTGTAGATCCAATTCAGGACTTTGGAGCTTCGGGCTTCGACCTTTCTCTTATTTTACATCAATATTCACCAAATTCGCGAAGTCCGAAGGGCTTCCAGGTTAACCCTCTTGCACCTTCTCCAGATCTGATGGTCACGAAGGATTTCCCTTCCTTCTGAACAGATCCTATGGATCCAACATCCCAAGTGTTGAGTTCTATCTTTTTGTGGCCAAATACCACGCTGGCTGCTATTTTATTCTACCGCTACTCCTCTTGAGCTTCGTAACATGACCAAGTAACCCATTGACACTGAGAAACATTCTGAGGTTCGAAATTGGTTCCTCCAGACACAATTTCCACTCGAAACCTTGGGTCTAAGACCACTTATCCGACACATCCAGGATGAATGTTGAAACCATGCTCTGAACTCGAATTTTGTCTACTTCGACAACAATTCACTCTGAAAACTTTGTCTCGTTATCCACTAACATGGCCCATCTAGGCTAAACCATGCTCTGATACCAATTTGTAACGTCCCCAACCACCAACAGGCCGGGCAACGCTACTACGTGAAACATTCACATATATACATAGATATATAACATGCATTTTTATCAATTAAAACATGTAATCACAATAATCACATAATTACTCTTACCATTCAGATTCTAATGTAATAGACAGTAAATCATATACGCAACGAAATACATGATAACATTTAATCATCACAAATCATGCATAAAAAACATAATTAAGCACATAATTGATACTTATCTGTTAGGCTGGACTAACTCCACCAACTACGTGCAGACCTTCCATGAACCTCCCAGCCTTAGACCCCGCTTCTCATCACGCTCAGCAGTGGGTTACCCCCGAGATGGGACTAAGCTCCACCCCGGGCAAGGGAATCCTAGACTAGGGTAAGGTTACAGGAAAACTGTATAGTGAAACCGGAAGGATTCTCCCTAGGATCCTTCTTACGCCCACTACTCATAGAATCTCATTCCCCACATGCCTGTTCCACCCAGGAGTATACACCTTCACTGTCACACAGTCCATCGACTGCTTCACCTCCCTCTCTAGGTCTCAACAACAGGCTAGATCAGGAATCGTTAGAGCTCCGTAGCTAGTGCTGGACTCTCTTTGGGAGAAAACCACTTTCCAACAACTCTCTCACCTGGAAAGAGCTGCTCATAGGCCGGGAAACTTTCCTCTTCAACCACGGGCCTGACAACCGGCTTCTTCAACCAGTTCAACTCAATTCTTGCAAGGTAAGGATAACAACAACAACAACTGGTCAACACCACTTAGGAAAATAGAGGGAAACAACCCACAAACGATTTAGGTACAGACTCGGCTCTGCAAGGGCAGATAAACTGGGTTCATAGGATGCGCAAGAGACACATCTCAGTCCACATGTTTTTCCACTGGTTTTTTGGGGTGCATGACAAGGAATCAACGCAGACGCAAACGGTTTAGATGGAGGATGCGTCGGCTTCTCATGAAAACATCACGGTTTTCTAGTTTCAGTGTTGTGTGAGAGTATGTAGAGATTAGACGTTGACCGACATGGTTCAGACATCAGACAGAAGAATGGAGGACGAACCCCCAACATGAGATGACTCTTCAGCTTTAACTGCATGCACCCAGGTCGACATTTGTCTTCCTGGAGCTGCATGCGTTCCCTTTTGCACACGCTGGAGCTGCATGCGTTGCCTCTCCTAGGACTTAGGATAAGAACATGTCTTTCACACAGCTTTGGAATAATAATAAATTATTATTCTCAAGGACTTAAGCCCCTAAGATTATCCCCTCTTTCCAACCTTTCAGCCCCCTTTCCCTTACCCACTTTGTGGAAGCTTAGTCCTCCATCACTCTTTCTTTGTGGTCCGTCTGCACGTAGTGATGTTTATATTTTATTAATGTTCTGCATAATTACATATACAAAAACAAGCTCCTTGTCTTTAACCCTTAGGCTCTCCGGCCCAACAAACACATAAGCCCACCAGCTTATCAATACTCGGCTCACCAACCTACAAAATATGTTTACAATTCATAAATACAACAGGGGCTCATCCTTGGGGATATTACAAAAAGGGTCACAATGTGGGACATGACATGAAATCCTTCATGATAAAAACTAGAGTTTGCTACTCAATTAGACAAAATTAGGCTAAAAATGAGATGCAATTGAAGTGTAAGGCCTGGATTACAGAGGCTCATAAAAATAAATATAAATACATACTTAGTTTAGAATCTTCTTTCTTGATATTCTTCTACCAACATAATAATTCCAACATAATAATAATAATTGACAGTTTAGCAACATACCAACATCATACTAACAAAAATATAATAATTAACAACAGTATAATAATTAACAACAATATGATGATAACAACAAGCATAAAATGCATAAGGTATTTACCTCAACCTGAAGCTTAGTTGTTTTAGCCCTTTCCCAGTTGATGATGCTGTTGATGATGCTGATGATGTTGATCCTGCCCAAACTAAGTAACCTCCTAGCCAACTAGGAACAACCTCTCCGACTCCCTAGCTCTAGGAATCCTTGCGGTTTCCTGGCCCCCGAGCCCAAAATTCCTAGCAAAAACTGTGCCCCTGTGAGAGTCCTCTAGCCAGAATGTTCACTAAAACTCCTTCTTTCAACCTAAAACTCTTTCTCCTTCTTCTCCAAATTTTCCCTTCCAAAACCCAAGATCCCCTTCCCAAAGTTCTCCCCTGTCCCTTATCCTCCTCCCTCGAATCCATTTCTCCAACCGCCTTATCCCCCATTAATTCCTCAACCACCTTATCCCTCCCATTAATTACTTCATCCACCAATTTTAATAATATTATAATAAAGTCTCCATAAAGTTATTTTAATAATTAATTAAATTAATATTTATC
>JASDQU010366051.1:6808-18380 GCA_032191745.1 Picea mariana
GATTGGGCAAACTGTGTTGATGAGAGAAAAAGCACCAGTGGAGGAGAATTCTTCTTGGGTGACTCCCTAGTAGCCTGGCTTAGTAAAAAGAAAGGTTCCATTTCTTTATCAACCACAGAGGAAGAGTACATTGCTGCTGCTACCTGTTGCACACAGGTATTATGGATGATTCAGACACTTGCATACTTAGAGGTAAAATACACTACACCGATCCCAATTCAGTGTGATAACACTAGTGCCATCGGTGTGTCTAAAAATCCTATCTTTCACTCCAAGACAAAACATATTCCCATAAAATATCATTTTCTGAGAGAGCAAGTCACCAATCATATTGTTCAAGTCCATTACATTCCCACTATAGAACAAATTGTAGACATCTTTACTGAGCCCCTAGCCAAGACATCATTTGAATATCTTAGACAGAAACTGGGTGTCATTTCGTTTCACACCTAAAAGAGTCCATCTTGTTAGGGGGAGATTTGTTTTTTTTGAATAATCTAATGCCTCCTAAAATTACTGCAATAGCTCAGGGGGAGCATGTCTCTTCTTTGACATTGATGTGAAAGGGGGAGAAAAGAATTCAGGTGCCTTAGTTGCCATCAATGCCAAAGGGGGAGATTGTTGGCAAATGTTTAACAGGTAGCGCATGCTTGTCATTGATGACAAGTACAAAAATGAAGATGGCATGAGTACAGGAAGAATGTAACAGACGAGCACCAGAAGTATTTTAGGAAGACACTGCAGAGCAAGCCCGATAAGTTTAGAAGAGATAGTGCAGAGGATTGTTGGCAGGTTATTATCATGCAAAGTAAGCTTTTCATTGATGGCAAGATCAACATATGTAGCGAAGGCAAAACAAGGGCAAAGTACACTCCGGAGGAGAAGCGCCAGTGATCGTTGGATCTCATCCTGAATTCTCGATGGCCGTCAGATCTGAATGAAGACAAAAGGAGTGCACAGATTTAGAGGATAGATCTCAGGAGTTAGATCTGAGTGCAGGATCCGACCACCATTGGATCGAGGAAAACCTGCATGATCTTTACTCCCTATTGGAGTTTCGGGGATCGAGAGTTGGAGATGTCAAAGAATATTGACATCAAGAATCCTGAAACCGTGATGTGTGAAATCCCAAATGAATCTGAACCATCAGATGAAGATGTGATCTGGACCGTTGATCCGACTCCCTATCAGAGTTTTAGGGATCGAGAGTTGGAGATGTCAAAGAATATTGACATCAAGAATCCTGAAACCGCGATGTGTGAGATCCTGACTGAATCTGAACCGTCAGATCAAGATGTGATCTAGACCGTCGACCCAAATCATGTCAGCAGACCACGTCAGCTAGGAACATGTGCCACAACCAGGTAATGACAAGTGTCAGACCAATTCAACATGTCAAGCACATGTAAGTCACGAATCAGGGTGACACATGGCAGTTATTTAACACATGTGATGTCAACAGATTTACACCATGACGGAGTTTCGAGGATCGCATGCTGGAGATGTCAAAGAAACAATGCAACAAGAATCCCAATTTCATGATATGAAAAATCGTGACTTAAATCGAAGCCATTGAATCAAGATCAAATCTGGACCATTGATTCTAGTCCATGTCGGAGTTTCGAGGATCGAGTGTTGAAGTTGTCAAAGAACATTCACCGCAGGAATCTCGATTTCGCGATATGTGAAATCATGATGCAATCTGAGCCGTCAGATCAAGCTTTGATCTGGACCGTTGATTCCAGTCAATGGAGAGGCATCGGGGATCGAGAGTTGGACATGTCAAAGATTATTGACATCAGGAATTTCGATATCGTGATATGTGAAATCACAATGCAATCTGAGCCGTCAGATCAAGCTTTGATCTGGGCTGTTGATTCCAGTCAATGGAGAGGCATCGAGGATCGAGAGTTGGACATGTCAAAGATTATTGACATCAGGAATCCCGATATCGCGATATATGAAATAGCGATGTAATCTGAACCATCAGATCAAGTGTTGATCGGAGGTTTACTGATGCACGACACAGTGAAACTACCAGAAACCATTGATGGCATCTGCTAGAGAATTCGAAGAGACCCCTGTGTGATCGCCAGAGGAGAAGAAGATTCTCCAAGCTTTGTCCAAGTGAAGGAAGACTATTCTTAGAAGGGATTGATAGATGTATGAGGGTGGAAGCCTGTAACTAAAACATAGAAGGTGAGCTCGACTGTCACAGAGAAGATGAAGAGTCTCAATAGCCAGAGAGGTCGAGGAATCTCAGCATAACATCCAGTGATGTTGAACGTGTGGGAAAATGGCTAGAGAAGCTGAAGAGTTACAATGATGATCACGCAGAGCACTCAAGAGGTGGAGGATATTGGCATGGTATGAGCATGTAGAGGAATGGTGAATATTGTATACACAATATGCATAGAAGCTATATATACACAGTACAGAGAAGAGAAGGTGTTTGTTGTTGGAGATTGCTGTGGTTGTTGTTGATGAAGGTGATTCATGTGTGAAGAAGGAGAAGAGTGTAGCAGTTGAATTGCACAGAAGAGGAACTGTGCAGTGAATGGACATGGCGTACAGAGCATAAAAAGAAGAAGAAAAAACAGCGCAAGTCATGTGTGCATAAATGCAATGAGGCAGACAGAGCTACGAAATGCAACAGAACATTGATGAGTCTGGTAAGCCATTATTGAACATTATATCACTGTAATAAGGTTTAGTAGCAAAGATTTATATTCTAGGGGGGTTTGGAGGTGATAGGGAGGATTTTTGTCCTTAGAAGTTCAAGTGGGTTCTTGAACACAGGGAGTTGTAGCTTCCTTCTAGTTGGTGCTAGAGAAACCAGGGAGTTGTTGCATCCTTCTAGTTGGTGCTAGAGAAACCAGGGAGTTTATGCTTCCTTCTAGTAGGTGCTAGAGAAAAAAAAGAGTTGGTGCTCTCAGCAAGTTGCATCTTGCAAAACAGAGGTTGTAGCCTCATTATGAGTTGGTGTTCATATGTATGATAATGTAAAGAATGTAACTATTACTTATCATATAAAGAAAAAGAGGTTTTTACCCTTTATGGGTGTCCTCATGAAATATCAGTCTCTGTGTATCACATGTGTGTGACTAATGTTGAATGTGCCTTTGTTTATCTCTCTGCATTATTGTGATCATCATTGAGTGTCTTGTAAAGATTTTAAAAGAATCATTATTGTTTAAGAACGGTAACAACTGATTCACCCCCCCTCTCAGTTGTCCAACAGTATGCTCATTTTTTTGCTCTTCACCACCCATTTACTGCATCCACGGTGGCTCAAATTTTCATGGACTAGGTCTTCAAGCTTCATCGCATGCTGCACTCTATTGTTTATGATCATGACCCAAGTTTCACAAGCAATTTTTGGCAAGAACTGTTTAAGCTACAAGGCACACAATTGCATCTCAGCTCAGCTTATCATCCCCAGACGGATGGTCAAATGGAAGTTGTCAACAAGTGTTTGGAAACATATTTGAGGTGCTTTGCCTCTGAAAAACAACACCAGTGGGCTCAATGGTTACCCCTAGCCAAATGGTGGTACAACACTACATACGATACAGCCACTCGCATGACTCCTTTTGAAGCGGTATATGGACAGAAGCCACCTTCAGTTCTCTCATACTTATTGGGTACCTTGAAGGTCCAGGCGGTTGACCAAACACTTACAGTCTGAGAGGATATCCTTCGTACCTTTAAAGAGAACTTGGTCATGGTACATAATCGAATGAAGCAACAAACAAATCAAGGTCGCTCTGAATGTCAATTTGCAGAAGGGGATCAGGTGTTTCTGAGACTCCAACCATATAAGAAAACTTCCCTCAAGGCCGAGCATTGTCAGAAGCTAGCACCCAGATTTTATGGCCCTTACACAGTTCTCAAGCATGTGGGACGAGTCTCATATTAGTTAGCTCTGCCTAGTCAGTCGAAGCTACATCCTGTTTTTCATGCTTCATTCTTGAAGAAGGTGATTGGAACCAGGTGCAAAACTCAAACCAACCTTCCAGAGTTAGCTGAAGAAGGATCCATTTGGCTACAGCCAGAAGCAGTTTTGGACTAGCGTGAGCATCGCCTACATCAGAGAACCATCAAGGAAGTGCTAGTACAGTGGAAAGATATGACTCTAGCAGATGCCACTTGGGAACCAACTACCATTTTGCAGCAGTTTCCACATCTCAAGCCTTGAGGACAAGGTTGTTTTTAAGGGGGCGAACATGTTAAGGTCCTAACCTACACATAGGTAGATCAATGTATTCAGATGTAATAAAGGTAAATATTAATATGGTCTTTCAATAAAATAGAATAAGGCGTATGTAAGAAGACCTAATAGAAGCTTCCGCTTCTAGAAGGATCTTTCTCTATATGCCTCTCTTAATAGACATATTTAGTATAAATAAGGGTAGAGGGTATGAAAACCCTAGCTTGGAGATTATTGTATCAGAGCACTGCTCGATTGGAGGTTGCCCCCTCGAAGAGGCCTGTGAACATTTCTTTCTGAATCAAAGTGTTATTTCAGTTATTGTTATCATATTATTTATGTGTTATTGTGGAGATTAGGCTGGTTATATTACTGTTATTCTGCCATTTCTAGCATTTTATTTCTGTCTTGCGTATTTATTATATCTGGTATCTTGCAAAAACTTTGACGCACCTACCATTGTCATCATTGATTAAACACTTATGTGTGTCTCTATGGTCGATGAGCCATTTTAGGACCTCTATGCAGGGTAAAATGGGGGTTCTTCTTGACACCATGTGTAGATACGACCGTTGGATGTTTGGGAACACCAGGTCATCGAGTGCCCTTATGTCCAGATCACTGTGTGGGACTTATTCTAGGTATTCTTCTCAGCTGATCATGTTAAAGATATCCCCCCACTGTGGGAGTGCCATCTTGGACCCGGTGCTTGCCTCAATATCTCCAAAGGCTGGAGCCTGGATGAAAACCTTCTTCATTATTGTCTTGATGACAGGCTCCGGCCTAGGGACATATTCCAATTGCCTCGTGATCCCTGGAGAAGAGACTTCACCTATCTCTAGTTGTTTTAGTTTTGGTGCTCTTGGTGAGTGTCTATTGGTTGGATTTGTTGGTGGCATTTTTCCTGCAACTTAAGTAAAATTTCAGAGACTCTGTGAAAACCGGATAAACACATATAAATTATAGCCATGTAAAAATTTATAGACTTAGATACATAGCTCTGAATCTTGCTAAAACCTGGTTATTTTGATAATAACGTGGTCGATAGAGCCTTCAAGTTGCTCGTCTTTCTCTTTCAGACTCTTTGGAATTATCCAATGCTCAGAATGATTTTGTTCACAATGGATCAAGAGATTTTAAATAGGAAAGATCTTACTGTGTCGCATCAGCCATTCAATTTGGGTTATGAGTGAATTTTCAATAAATCTTTCACCGAATCTCTAGAACTTAAATTCATCATGGGTTGACGGGGGAGGTGTGGGTGGTGATGTGGTCTATTGATGATTTTAAACGTCTATTTTTATTGGCGCATGAGGTAGAAAATAATGCAAGATCGGGTATTGATTAGCTCCTTAAATGCTTAAAATCTGATCATATCTAATGTTAAAATGTCTCATCATGTCGCTCTTTCAGTGGGTGGATCGACGATCAGGGTTTTTCTATGAACGTTTTGTTGATATCCTCCTACAAAAGGCTCCAATGCCAATTGATCTTACATACAATGAAGACATGGAAAAGATGACTCAGAGGTGTGACATGGACCTAGGGAACCAATAATGACTCAGGATGGAACTAGACTGTACAACCCTTCTACCTGATAAAGACACGTGGTGTTGGATACTAGTGACTTAATTCACTTGTATTAATTGGGGTTGAGACTTTCCTTAAGTTATTCATTCTAAAACAAACATTAGCTTTTTGATGCCGAAAAAGTTTCTAGGATCGGTGATCGATGAAAAACCTATCAAAGCGCTTTCGGATCGACTCTTTTGAAAAAGCCTCGATGCCAAAATGCATTGGGGATAAATTTTATCGTGATCAAAAGGTTTATTGTAATCCTTCTGGGTTTTCCCCGATTGCGATAAAGCATGTCGAGCATTGGCTCCCGGATATACATTTTCATTCTTCGTTAACATCTGTCCTCCCCATATTTTACCGATGCTGGAGGGGAATCGACTATCAGTGATATCTTTGTGTGAATAACTTAATGAAAAAAAAAATTCCTTTTGCCAATGTCGATGGAGATTGGCACTCAACGACTGTGGTTTTCCAACTGGTTCCTTTTCTTCTTTGAATTCCTCCTGATGTCGAACCTGAGCATGTTGGGTGAAGTGTTTGGTTGTCGATTCTTTATTTAGGTGTTAAGGTATTTTTATCCATGGGGTTTCATAGGTTCAAGAAAAATTGAATAGGTGATGAGAGTCATGAAAATAAACAAATACAAAACATTTCTCAAAATGAAATTGAATCAGATAGTGTAGAAGATCAAGTGGTACCCAAAAATTAAAAAAATTGATAAAGGATTTTTAGGGTTTGTTGAGTGCTCAACAAATGGAGACTTACTGGGCAAAATAAGAATCTCTGTTCCTACCTCGGGTTTGGATGATGAAAAACATGGTTAAGAACTTAACTATTTTTTTTTATAAGAGCCTCTTTCACCTTGCATTTGAAATTCCCTAGTTGATGCATTTGGGTCTGCCTGTGGGGTTTTTGCTGTGAGTGGGAAATCCCTCTATGGACTAGCACTTAGATTTTTATCATGCATGCATAAAAGACCTAAAGATTCCTACTTTCTATCGTCATCCCGGACCTAATCCCCGTTATTCTTAAACAAATATGTAGTTAAGAAGATCAAGTGAACATACCTTATTTCAAGTGTTTGATATCGATCCCTTTTCACGCTTGGTTGCTCTTTAACTGCAACTCTCCTCCCAAGGATGACCTACATTCATAAAAGACAAACAAAGAAATCCACATGCATTTGATCTACAAATTAATGGGTTAGAGATTTAATCGACATGTATGCAATAAACAATGAAAACCTCATATAGTGGGATGGGAAAAGTACTTATTTATTATTAACTTCACTAAAGAAACTTACAATGATGAAGCCAACCACTACTCCACGAACCTGGTCCTGGGATTCTCTTCAACTGTCCTCCAATTTCTTTTCTCTATACTTCTCTTTGCACAAGGTTGGCTAAAGGTTGGGACAATGGGAATGCTCAATTGGGTATAGTCTCTTTACTATATTTTTTCCTCTTCCAAATGGGACCCCTAACCCTTCTTTTATAGGCTAGAAGAAGCTAGGTATTTGGTCGAATGTCCGGCCATGCATGGCCGAAATGTTTAGTTAACTTACCCAAAGTTGTTTGTTTCATCAACAACTTTCCTTTTTTCATAATTTTGTAGGTACACACAGGATGTCTTGGGTCAGCTAGCATGTACACGCATGTAGTAATGTAGCAGGGCACGTGGGCCTTTATAAAAGGGTGTTTTAAGAAGAGTTTTTCAGTAGTGTTTTGGCAAAGAAGGAATCTGAGATGGCCTGATACCAGGTAAGCATGTATGGTGCAAATTAGGGTTATAACAGATGCCCCCTAATGTGTGAGGTTAGAAGAGCATCTGATGGCTGAAATACATTAACAATATTCACCGATGTGCCAAACAAGTGAGCCCAGGGACTAGAAATTGGGATGTGTCGTCTGCAAAATAATAATTGTCTAACCAAGGCGGGCATACCCATGCTCGAGATAAAATAAAATCATGGCTACCAATCAAATACACTGTAGATCCATGTCATATAACTATATAAAGTGTAGCTGCGAGCAATACACAATGAAGATACATCTCGAAATAAAAAATATATACATGAAGAGTATCCATCTTCTAGAAGTTGATAAGGCCTGATGGTTGGAGATGAGGTCTTCAGAGCTCGAGAAAAAACTTCAAAACATTCAGAACTCGGGTAGGAGTGTAATATGAGTGTACAAATTCACTACACAGAGGTCTTCGATGACTCGTCGGTCATGGACTAGAGAATATTGATGATGAGATTGAAGGCTTCATTGATTTTGAACAAATACTTGATTGGACATTCAGGATGGCTGGGTATGAGGGAAAGAGACAAAATACAGAGGGTCTAACTCAGGCTTGGTAAAAAATTCCCTTGGACAATAGCATGACAAATGATGAGACTCGGGCAACATGGCATTAACATAAGTTTACGAGGCAGGAGGAAACACAAACTCTTCATATGTTTGGAAGAATAACCAAATGGAGGAGGACACAACTCTATGTAGCGAGAATAGATTCCTAAGGTCGTATTAAATCCCAGAGTTTGATGAACAAATGGGCATATGTGCTTTATCCAAGGGTGACTCATTATGCTGCCTACAAAGAAAATAATTTTAACTTCCTCTTTTTGGGGTATATTTGATTTTTTTGTCTTTTTTAATAATTTTGAAAAAAGAATAAAAGAATGTTATGTTACAAAGGAGGAATGAGTGTTGAAAACATACACATTCAAGGCACAGGGACAAGACTGATGTTCAAAGTAAGGACACTAGGGAAAAATCCTTCAGGGGCCAAAGGTGTCAAGACGTAGAGGCAAAGTGATACAACGATTGCGTATAAGGAATGCTTTAGATGGTTCAGTTGAGAGCAACATGGAGCTGGAATTAGGCCAAAGACGTGAGTATGCAAATGTGATTGATAAAAAACACAATGGTAATGTTCTTCGATGTGAGTTTAATGAGCCCAGAGAAGGTAAGCTCGACGGTTTTTCGTATTTAGAGAGTCTGTATTGGGGTACCTTTTTCTAAGGTAGTCTAGTCGGTTTGAAAAAGGGGTAAACTAGAACCGAAAAGATGTCTATTCAAAACCATTTTAATGAGTGTGATAAAGACAAGATCACTTGGCCATTTTTTCATTTTTAAGGAGTCTGAAAAAAGTTTAACTATGGACTCCGTCATGAATGTTCTTCTGGACCATTTTAACAAGTGTGAAAGAATAAGGTCACTCGATGATCTTTTCAATTTTAGGGAGTCTGAAAAGAGCTTAACTATGGACTCCGTAGGGGTTCCTTTTTCATACATTTAGTCCCTCATGCTCGAAAAAGGGTTAAAATGATACCTGAGAGTACTCTTCTAGAGAACTGAAGTTCCTTAAAGTATACCTTTGTTCGTACAGTTGACTGTCCAGACCGAAAAAGAGGTAAACTACCACCAAATAGACGTGACTTCATATTTCAGTTTAATGAGTATGAAAGGCCACAAGATTTCTTGACAATCTTTTTATGTTTAGAGGGTCTGAAAAGGGCTTAAAATAAGACCTGTTATGTTTTTTGGGAGTTCTGAGGGTGAGGTCAAGAGTGAAAAGGAATCATGCAAATGAGGCTGAAACTCGTAATGAGCAAAAACAAAAAAGACTCCTGAGCCTACATTCATTAGTGACAACATGGACACCATAACGCAACCAAGATCTACCTAGGGCATCCATGTTCTAGTAAGATCTACCACCAAATTGCGACACTTTTAAAGCAACAATGATGGTTCCATGTCGCAACCCGATGGGATTGATCCTATGGAAAAGGGATAAAGACAATGAGATACAAAAGTCGGGGTGGAAACCTAACCTATATGCTCAAGATGATCATCTAAGGTTTTTCCCATGGACTGTCAAAAGTGACCCAAAACTCCAAAAAAATGTCTTGGTCCCCGATCATAGCCATCCAATGCAACTCTTGAATCACTCTAAATGGTTTTCAATTTAAAGAAAATGATAAGGGGGGCCAAAAAAATGACAAAAAGGGGCCAAAAAGTCTATAAATAGAAGCTTCCAGCTCATTATCACCATTGTTGATTTGGAAATTGACTCTAGAGAAAAAAAAACCCTTTGATAAAAGTGGTGATTTTGGGAGCTACAGTGGATGAAGCGACCATCCGTCTGGACCAAGTAAGTATAAACTCTCTCCTCTTGCAATTTAAATCTTTATTTATGATTTTAGTTTCAAGTTTTGGGGGGGTGTCAACCTTCAAAAGGTCAGCCCTAGGTCCATGCAGGTTGTCTTATGATAGGCCATGTTTACACTTGGGTAGAGGAAAAAATGCACTCGTGTACACACGACTGTCATCATTATACCCCGCATGGACCCTTTATTTAATGATTTAAAAAAAAAAAGCAAGGGTTAACCCTCCTAAACTTGGTGTTTTGTAGGATGTATGTTCACTAGAGGGAAAGAGAACATGAGGAGATTAGTGAGTTGGTCGGGTGTTATCACTGAAATTTCATTAGCACATGGCGACAAGAACTCCGCATCATCAAAACAGGAAACAGTCATTCATGGCACAAGATTAATTCCTCATCATTGCAAAAGGGTAAAAAAACTATACAAATGACCAAAAATTTGAAAGGCGCTTTACATTATCTGGGTGCGTGCGCATATGCGCATAACAGAAACGTACAAAGCGTGCATATGTGCAAAAGGCGCGGCTTTTTGGCGAAAAACCCGCGCGCCTGCTAAATGGCGCATTTATTGAAATTGGTCGGCCTCCCAACCACTAATGGATCGGCTCCCAAGTCGATTTGACACTGAATCCGAGCTCAATCCTCATGGTGGGCTGGTCAAAGACCTAATTGTGCCCTAAAGAGCCCCTTTTCACATTCAAAAGAGGTTGCATAATAACCCAATGCTTGGCTATAAAAAGCCATGAATAACCACCATNATAAGATCAGCTTATACATTGGTGATATTGGTCCATTTATATTTGTTTTTCATTTCTTTATATGCTCATAGTTTCATTTGGTTTTTGTTTAGTTCTTGTTTCTAACTTTGTAGTTTCTTTTTTTTAACCTTTACCTTACAACTGTCATGCCTAGCAGAGCCCAACTGGGCATGTAAGTACTCTCAATTTGCTCATCAAGTGATGAATAGAGTGCAAACAGATTGGCGACCATACTGGGGAGTTGGTAACAATTCCTCCCTCATTTGGGCTTTATTTGCTTTCCTTTTGATTTCATTATCTTGCAGGTTCACAAACCGGCCTCTGCCGACCTGCTTACCAGTCAATTCACCAGAAATTGGAGAGAAATCCATCCGGATTTTTCTTCTCGGAATTTTGACACAGGCGCGTGGGTATTCCACCCCACAGGCGCGCGTTGGGCACGTATGCGCTTTTCTTTTCAGTTCTGTCAGCGCGCAGGCGCCAAATGCGCCTCTGTCCACACAGGAGGCCGCGCATTTGAACTAAAATTTGCATTGTAAGCTCTTGGATGTGGGGAAAAATCATTTTTCCTTCTTAAGAATGATGACATGCATGCTCTAAACACTGCACCACTTAGACCCCTCAACTTATAAAGGGGATAATCAAACAAACATAGGCACTTAGGTGGATAAAATTCATTTTCCCTTGTTTTCTTTTTGCCACATGGATGGCTTGCTTTGGTTTATAAATCTAAGTTGAACATCAATTCTAATCACATATAAACTCATATTTTAGGACTAGAAGTTGCAAGTAACAATCTTGAGTATGCTCTTCTCTTGCGCCATTGAGCGATCTTGAGAACCAGAAAAGGATTGCG
>JASDQU010366053.1:231-11572 GCA_032191745.1 Picea mariana
TGTAGGTTGGATCACTACAATGGTCATAGTGTTTCTAATCAGTTCTTGTGTTTTCTCAGCGCTGGAATGGCTTGGAATTGGAGGATCCAGTCGAGTCACCCCTCAACTCCTTGAAACTCTAGACCAAGAGGATCTTGGCTTCTGAGTTTTTCTTCCTCAAGCTTCCGAAGGCCTGTTGCCTGAGGCAGTCTTTCTCACCCTTCTCACAAGTCTTCCATCTACCACCCTTTGAGCAACCTACTGATGGAAGTTGGATAAATACCTCCCTTGCTTTCTACATACCAGACCCTGGTTCCTGTGTCAATGCTACTTTCCTGGGTCTCTTTCCATTTGACCACCCCCATTCATTAAATCGTGACATAAAAACTGATGGGCGTCGGGCCCTGCTCATACAAGCAATCCAGGAGTGACTTCTGACGCTAATAGGATTGTATAATTTGGATCTAGTTTTTTGTGTATACATTGTAAAGGTTTATAGGTACATTATTAGCCATATAGGTAGGATTTGTAAACTGCACTATGCAGTCTATGATAGATTAGAACCAGTTAAAAGAACTTGGAAAGATCAACGACCAGTACATTGGTTCTTGTTGGTTTCAACCGTCTTACTTTCTCTACACTACTGAATATGCTTCACGAGCACCTACAAAATGTAATTTTGTCTCTCCGGATGATTAAAATTACGCTTTTTTATGAGGAAAAAAAATGTTGACATTTGACATTTAAAAAATATGAATAATTTTTTTTTTATTTCAATGTGAATGATAAATAAAATATTTCATATCCGCCTTATTCAAAATAATTTTATATCAACTTTATATAGAGAGATAAATTAAATGAAAACAAAAACTCATTTCATCAATAGGTGTTTTTAATGAGTAAGAGGAAGATGTGTAATTCCTTCCATGCTTAACAAGGATGATTTTAAGGATGGAATTTTTTTTTTAAATGTAGAAACCTTGGCGAATCTTACTAATCCTTCATATGCCAACTATAAATGTTTGGCGATATTTTTGTAAAAATATTCAAATTTATAAGGATTTTATATAGTTTTTATAAAATTTTGGCGATTTTTAAGGTAAAATAATTTTATCCTATAGAATTTGGGCGAATCATTTTTAAAATACCAAATCTCGTTTTTGGAAAAACCATGGAAAATTAGCCCATGAGCGAAATTTAGCCCCTAAAATCATCCATGATGCTTAATATAGAGTTGACACATAGTATTTAAAAAAATATTAATAACAAAAAAATTAAGTCAATTCCCAACATAAATAAAATATCATCTGTTGTGCTCAAAATTCATCTCACACACACATACACATCAAGAACTAACATAGATCCATATTAACTCTCCATTTATCATGGACCAATAAAGTTTTGCAAGCTATTTTTTTTTAATTAAACAAAAATTGAGAAAATGTTTCTACCTCAAGAGTATCCAAAATTAAGTCCCCGAGGTGTAGGACAGTCGGTGACGGAGTGTGTTGTTAAGCCACTCCTTGATGTTAAAGTCACCGGTTCGAAACTTGCGGGGACAAAAAATCCAACCATGTTAAGGGTTGGTGTGGCTCAGGCCGGGTGCGATCCCCGGGTGATTTTGATGGCTTAGATGCCCCTGAGTCGCGGTTTCTCAAGCCACAGGTTAATCGCAGGTCCTGCACAAATTAACAAACAAAAAAAAAAGAGTATCCAAAATTAAAATGGATCTATGTTGGTGTATATAATATTGATTGATTGGATCTATGCTGGTGTATATAATATTGATTGATTGGTTTAAATGTTAAAAATTAAATTAAAGACACTTTGTTGGAAATGAATGGCTAAAATATCCCTTAGTATGATGCTTCTTCCTTAAATTGAGTGAATGCATTGTTTTCATGAGGCTCGATTGAATTCTTTAGAATGGGAAAGGATGGTTCAAGTTGATCAACTTGAGGAATTTGAAAGATATGCATTGATTTTCATGCAGTTTATATGAAGAAACCGAATGGAAGAGAAGTTATATTTTGACAAACTAGTAACTAGTCTTTGTTATGTCTTATCAAATGATCCACCATGTTCATGGATGATTTTTGGGGCTAAATTTCACTCATGGGCTAATTTTTCATGGTTTTTCCCCAAAAAATATTCAGCATTCTAAAAATTGTTCGCCCAAATTCAATAGGATAAAATCAATTTACCTTAAAAATCACCAAAATTTTATACAAACTATATTAAATCCTTAGAAATTTGAATATTTTTATAAAAATATTTCCAAACATTTAATAGTTGGCATATGAAGGATTAGCAAGATTCGCCAACGTTTCTACATTTCAAAATAAATTTCCATCCTTAAAATCATCCCTAACCACGTTTTGTTCTTAAATCATATTATTGTGCAAGTTTATCGATAAGAGTTGGCTATGATTCATAAGTCTCCATGTGTTAATTTAAAAAAAAAATACTTGGATCATTCATTTTTCTTGTTCTTAGGTTTTAATTCTTAATTTTATATTAGTGAAATATCCATGTGCATGAAAATTTAGTTTTATATTAGTGAAATATGCAAAACATGAGTGTGCCCACTATATAAACTCAACCTTGAGCTAAATATGATTGTGGGGAGATTTTTTTTCATTGAACATAGAATTTGATTGAGAAAAAATACCCACTCATTGGACCTTCAACAAACGCAATGGAATGGTTATTTGTTTATTAACATTTCAAAGGAGGAACCTTTTGCAATTTGTCAAAGAATTTATGGTGAAAATCTATTGTAATAAGCTTGTAATACATTTTGGATAATGCACCGGATTTATTGTTTTTACATTGTGAGTTTGAGTCAAGGATGATAAGTGAATACCCAAAAGATACACTTTCCATGTAATTTTGTAATGCTCCCTCTTGTGTTGAACCTATGGATGCAATGGTTCTCATGCTTTGTAAAGGATTCTTGAGCATCTCTGAATGTGCAATGAAATTGCAAGTGCTTTAACAAAAAGGTTTAAATGAAAACAGATTCATGTTTAAGCTTATGTGAAGGGATTGAGAGAAGAGAAGTTTTACATTCATTACAAATTTTATTATCATGTAAGCAAAGCATTCAAACCATATTGTTGTGTAATTTTTTATTCGGAAATAAGAGGTGAGGCACATGGTTATAATGATCCACAATATTCATCGCATGGGTTCTAAATATTTCATCTCTTGTTTCAAACTCAATGGTTCTAGATTAATGAAGGATGTGCATGCTTATATATTTTGCCAAAATTGAGTATTCCCATCACTATGAGGTAAATCTTGAACGAAAAATGATTGGAGGTATATTTTGGTACATTAGGTGATATTTCTCTCAAGGATCAATGCCCTCTCATTTCATATTTAACAATTTTTTCTTACATGGCTTGTTACTTTGAATAATCCACTAAAGAGACATACTCTCATAAGATGTCGGAGGATTGTACCAATAAGAGATTGGACACCAAAACCACATGAGAAATTACTTGAATTTTACACCATTAATGAAACTCGATATGTACAAAGATATAATGCAAAGAATTTAAAGAGACATAATAATATATAAATTTTCTTTCATGAGGTTATCATCACAAACATATGCATTTATCATTAATAGTGTAAGGAAATCTTGAAATGATATGTTTTCATTTGAACACACTAATATTGGGTAAGGTATTGTTGTACACATATTTGTAAACATTTCAAGGAATCTTTTCACCATACGGGGTTTTTCATGGTTTCACTACACAGGTAAGAGGATTTCTCTATAATTTTTTGCATGTGTTTACTAAAATGATGATGCAAGATTGAAACATGGTTATATATGTGTAGGGAATGTAGGAGACGATGACCCATATGCAATTCAATGTTGAAAGAGTAAGAGGACACATAAGGAGACACTATTCATATACTTCTCTACAATCAAGTAGTATAGGTAAAGACTAAGTGGCCCTCATCAAATCAAACCTACAAATAGAGTGGATTTATTCTAACAATCAATAAATTGCAAGCCTCAAATGGATGAAGGAAATAGGAATAAATTTGCAGGTACCAAACCTTAAGTATAAGGAATAAGGAAAGTAATTTAAATTACTATCCAAAGACATGGGAATTTTTCTTGGCTTGTAGTCACATGAGGAAAATTGGTTAGTTGAGAGTTTCATTTGAAGTGAAAGGAAATTGTGTAATATTGAATATTTCAATTAAAGAATACCCTCATCATCAACATGTGGATAAATACAAAGATCTATAAGGTTAGAAGGACAAGCAAGCTAGGAAATCCAAGTAGTTTAAAAACTACAAGGCCAAGACTCAAGGAACTAGATTACCAAGAGTCATTGGTAAATATTATAAATAGATATAGTTTAATAATGAAAACAATTTTCCTGTTGGAATTGTAAGTTATCTTCATAAGTTAATAAGAGATAGTATTAGTCTGTGTTCTTCTACCCTTGAAAAATGTGACTAGTGGTAGACTAATATTTCCTTCAATGTTTTTCTTGAATCTTCTAAGTATAGATATTGAAATTTATATAAACTATTATTTTTCTTATAATATATTCCCTTACTTACCTTATGCATTGCTAACTTCTGAGAAAAAATAGGGAGTGCTTTCATGGATTTTGTACTATTATCAGTTACTCGGAGCCTCTAATTTTGCATATGCTTTAGTTGGTAGACTATTCACCCTAACAATATATGAAACAAACTTTTATCATTCAAATTGTAGTGATATAAAGTATGTTATATGTATCATAATTCCATATAAAATAAAATGTTTACAATAAAGCGTCGAAGAAGTTGAGTTGTTTTGGAAAGCATAGACCTTTACCTTTATTTTCAAAATTAAAATGGAGTAATATAAAATACCATTTTGGAAAGAGAAGAGCTTTCCATGTGTTTTCATAAGTAAAATTGAGTAATATAAAATAATAGAAATAGTTCACTAATTAAAATTATACAAAGTGGTATTCTCATCCTTGAACCAATAATAAAAAAACAACAACATGAGTTTCATAGGAATAATGTCTTTGTTCCTTTTAGCATGGAAATTTAAAAGAGCTAAGAAGGTTGAGAGAGGAATAAAGATAAAAGAGTGGAAGGAGAGAGGGAAATATATAGAGCTATAGAGTTCTAACATCATGTTGTATAGTTTATTTAGATGAGGGAGCATAAGGAATGAGGAAATTCTTAAGAGCTACAATGTTAATGTGTTTAGCAAGTCTTGTTCTGGGCACATTGTGTTCTTTTGTGGACTTGGGGATTTTTCTCTATGTGTTATTTTATTCTTCACCTCTTCTTCCTTTATTATATTGCTAGTTCATGTGCAACCTTTCCTTTGCTTCATGCATATTGAAAGAACCTGGGGAAGTGCATGTTGTGAGTTCAAAGCATCATGCTTTGGTCCATTGTCCCTGTTGTGACTTCAAGCGCCAGTAAGGAGTTTCATGGTTTTTCTTAGAGCCCCCATTGTGACTTCAACATGGTGTTTATGATAACTTGTCTTTGTTGTAACTTCTACAACTTATGATTCATAATATCTACTATAATTATGAGGGTTTACTTCTATGCAGTGGGGGTTTTCCGGTATGGTTCTTGTGTTTTTCTTGTAAAACATGTTATGTAGAGCGATTTGCAAAGCCTCTTCGTCATTTTTTTCAAGTTGGCATGGTTGGTCTCTCTCTCTCTCTCTCTCTCTCTCTCTCTCTCTCTTCTCAGTTGATAAATATTCATGAGCTAAATCTACGAGAAATTAATCCAACCGGCTTGTCCAAAAAAAACACTTGACAAAATATTATGGATAAATCTTTGGAGTATAATCTATGTTTAATATAGTTTCTAACTACATCATCTCTCTCTCTCTTTCTCTCAGGTGAGAACTAGCCATGACATAAATCTCCAAAAATTTAAGCCAAACGACTTGTCCCAAAGAAACACTTCATAGAATATTGTAGATAACTCTTGGGAGTATAATCTATGTTCAATATAGTTTCCAAATACATCATCTCCTTCTGAAAGTTTCTCATCTTGGCTTCCTCATTTTCTCCTCTCTTCCTTATCTTTGGAGGATTAACCAATGTCTCTACAACACCATCCAAAGCCATAAATTATAACTATACAAATAATATGAATTTTAGTGACTTTCATCCATAACTATTGTTGTTCCAGAGTCTGTACTTAAGGCTTAGAAGTACAGTGTCTAGGCATCCGAATGTGGGTAAAAGGTGAAGAAGAGAGAAACATCAACCTTCAACAAAGGAAACTAGGGAAGATTTCTACGTTGGCGTTGTCTAGCTTCCAACTGTTCCTGGATAGTTATATCCTATTCAATGGCTACCCATGAACGTTCGAGTTCCACCCGGGTAGTGGCTGTTTTAGGAATAGTATCGAAAAGGTTTAAGGAAATGTGTGTTTGTTTTGATAACCCGGGTTCGATATTGGGCTGTGTTGGTACAGGGACAGTCATGGAGGAACAATAAAAGTAGGAAAATTTTCGGAGAGAGATTAAGTGTTGTCTCAATTTGGTCGTATAAAAGAGAATTTGTGGTTTCAGGATTAAAATAAGGATGCAAATCAAAGGCTCTTTCCCGTAACTAAGTTATATCTTAATAAAAAGTATGAGGTGGGAGAAAAACATTTAGTTGTCTATGATGTAAGGCTCCTATCAAGGGAGAATCTCACGTATAAACAGAAGAGGAAAAATGTAAAGAAATAACTCAATGTAGCATAGAATAAGCGTAGAATTTTGAAAGTGTAGACTGGTCTTACACCCACTGATAGCTGCTACAGAGGAAAAACAGTAAACAATTACAGAAAACCAAAATTCATTCGCTATAGTAGTGTTCATACTAAATTATAACGAAGCACATCAGTTAGGAATATGAAATGAAACAAAATATGAGATACAAGAAAAAAAACTCATAACACAGTCGTGATGGAATTGAGAATCTTCAGATTTGCTTTATATTAACTCTCTAATGTAAAAAACTCTGTTACAATCGACACAAAAAAGTCCAGCCTTTTTCTTTTCTTTCTATGGTATATTTATATAGTTTTACAAATAAGACAGAATTTCAATCGTCACAACATTTCAGTTATGATAGGGAGGAGACCAATCTCTCCATTTCTTCTTCTCCATCTTCACTTGGTGCCGGATGTTTGTCCTCACGCGTGCTTGGTACAGGCGACACATCTTTCAACCAGCTGAGATATCAACCACGACGGTTCTGCTTGACAACTGGCTTCAAAGAAGTAACACTCTCAGGCTAACTGTGGCAGCCTATCTTCCATCTATCCGTCTATGATGTCGATGGTGCATAATTGCGTGCTTGGTCTAATCATGCCTTTGTCTATTTGGACTATGTCCACCATAGTCACTTGGAAAATCTCAGCCGAATCTCTTTCCTCTTTTTCCCTTAGATCAAGTGAGATTTTTTCCATATCCATTTGCATCAACGCCTCGACATTACCTCCACTCTCAATGCCTAGGAGATTGTCGTCTATAGAACTAAAAGCCTCTTCTAAGGAATTCATTATCTTCTTGGCTTGTTGCTTGCCTTCGGCGATGTTGTGTTCCCATTCTTTTAATAGAATGACTCCTCTGGTTTGTTCCGAAATGGTGAACCTGGGAGTACTTCCCGAACCCCTGTTGTTTGTGGCTATCACAACCTCTTGGAAGGTGACCCGTGCTGCTCTCACTTCCCTTTCTCTAGCGGATAAGTTCTCCAAAACTCGATTAACCACCAAGCAATTGTCTCGAATATCCCCTACCTTGTCGAACAATTTTTGTTGAGCTGCAGAGACTCTGCCCCAAATCTCCATCACCTGGGACTGAAACATCCCAATATCGATCGCTTTGCTTTTGGCGATTTCCACCCTAACCTGCAATTGTTGGATAAAATCTCTTTGTTGTCTCGCTTGCGTCTGACCATCTCGGACCACCAGATGTGCTTGATCGAGCTTAGTCTTAAGTAGCTCTATCTCGTCTTTATTAGCCAACCTGGCCTGCTCTATTCCTACGCTCGCCTGGTCCCTGGCAGTTTCTGTTACTGTGGCTAGTCTGGCTTCAAGGGTCTTGATGAGGCAATTTTTTCTTTTTAACTGATTTTTCAAAAGCCCGACTGAAAATTGATTCACCGATGCATATGCTCCTAATGTCCCTGCTATTTCAGTTGTGAATTGTTCATTCTTTTTGTCTTTTCCATCAGTTATAACTTTATATTTCTTGGCAGTTGACTCTCCTTCCTGATAGAATTCCCTCTTTACTACTATCTTTCTTTTCTTATCGAAGAAAAACTCATTCGAAGGGAGTTCTTCTAACCTTATAGGCCTCAACTCTTCATTGAAGATCCATCCTGCCTCAATATTTCCCTGAGTCGACTGCAAGGGAGTAACCGATGTGATAGGTTCTCCGATCTGCTTTGCTGATTTTCCCAGAGTAGTAACCGGACTCTGCTTCTTTGGTGGTTCATAATTCTTGATCTCTGTTTTCGGACCCTTAGTTTTCTCTCCCTCGTCCTGGTGTTTTTCTTGATCGGGAGTCGCATCCTTACAACATCTCTCTGTTTCACCTCTGACGTACTCGGACTTTCACCCCTCAACACTGCGGGAAGACAACTACGTCGATGTTCTTGGAACTTCAGAACATCGGCTCTTTCTTCGGGTGCCAAAGTTTGTATCCGAGCCAGAATCTCGGCATAGGACCTTGCGCCTCAGAAAATGTCATCCGAGGGTGAATTCTCGTGCTCAAATCTCTTGAGCCCGCAACTAGCCAAATGATTTCTCACGACCCTCCACGGATTGTGCTTCTTGTATTGAATGGAAACCAAATCTAGGTATTCCAGGGCTGTTGCCTCGGCTTTGGCCTGAAATCTAATAAGGAATAAGAATTCAAATGAACAGGAAAAGGTGGCCATACCTTCTTCGAGTATCCCTTAAGCTCTTTGCTTATACCACCAATTACTGTTTGCCTAGCGACCTCACAGCAGGTCAACTTGTCAAGAATGAACAATGTTAATGCATGCGGGGGGACTGAAGCCCCGAAAACTCGGAGGTATGAAAATTCTGCTTCCACATACCAGTCTGCTATGCTGCTCAGATTCGTTACTATGCTGTCCGAGATCCTGGGTGGCAGGTGACCAAAAATAGTAACATACAGGGGAACCATCACCCAGTTAAAGATTTCGTACACAAAATTTGTTGCTTTATTTTCCCATAATTTTGCATGATAAACGTGTATGGGTTCGTCTTCTGCTGGAGTCCAACTCCAGCTCATTAAGGGAAACGGTGTCAAAAAACAAACGACATCCATAATGTATGCAGACATGAAGAATGAAGACGCCTTTCCATTCTCTTTCTGCGCCCGATACTCTGTGACCCGATTGGTCAAGCTATCGGACAACATTTTTGCCCAGTTGAAAGAACCGCCTTCGACGACCTGAAACATTAGAGGCACCTATGGAAGATAAAAATGCGAGGTTTCTTCTTTCCCATATAGCCTACATGTCATCATGGCTACATATTTGTACTGAGGTTCTAAAGAAGCGATTGAATATATGACGTGGCTATTAGCTCTGAACTTCGCGGTGTTCGAAACCCAATCTTTTATTAAACTGGACATGGTTTTATCATATTATACGCATTCCTTCTACTTGAACTCGTCTAAGAATTCGGTGCCATATGTGTAGTCGGACGTTGTGGGAAACTTATACATGGCTTGCAGATGTTCCGGCCTGAAAGTCTCGATGGTGACTTTCTGCTCATTCATGATGGTTCTGGTCGATAGGTCCACATGGTCTAATGCCCATCGGACCATGTCGTAATATGGAAGCAATTGTGGCCTGGCTGCTACTTTGTGCATTCTGGATTGGATGACTATATTGTACTTGGTGGTTATATCATATTTTTCGTTGTCACTGGAGTCGTCGGAATAATCCACCAATTCTGCTTGTAGAACATCTGAAACAAACGACCAATTCAGAACCGAGTCGATACTTCGAGGCGAAGTATCAGCAACCTTGTCCGAGCGCTGTCTCGAAACTTCAACACTGGCTTTGGATGCTTTTCGCGGAGCCATGGCTGAAGCTTGTGTTTTAGCTCTTCTGTGATAGAAATACGTATACATACAGAAGTCAGCTGCTCATAGATAATGTGCTCTACGTAATATGAAATGCATTTGTTATAATGATGCAGTGTCACCTTTTACTACTGAGGCTTTAAAACCTCTCTACATCAATCTGTACATGGACTCTTACATAAAACGTACCGAATTGTATATTCACATGCGTAACAACAAGGTGATACATAGGGGCTTCCGCAGTGCAAGATATTAGATATTATTTTTGGGATTAACTGCGTAGTGTAAGTCATTAATCTATGACCCATATTCATGAGTATTAGTCGCAAATGACCAATAATTCTCATGATTTGAATAGTCCACTTAGCACTCATTGCATCGGGTGATGCTCACAGGGGTGAAGAAATGGGATTGAAGCCAATGAAATGAATCGCATAGCATCAATCATCACTTCCGAGGCTTTCACCCGGTAACCAGGACTTCCCAAGTGGTCACCCATCCCAAGACGCCTCATGAATATGGGTCATAGATTAATGACTTACACTACGCAGTTAATCCCGAAAATAATATCTAATATCTTGCACCGCGGAAGCCCCTATATACTTAGATATATTTTTAATTGTCAAAATGCTCATAAATTTCTGATTTAAAGAGATATAATTTTGTTGTAATCATTATTTTTGAGTAGATATAATATGTTGAACTTTTTTTTTTCCACAAAAAATTTCGCAATTTATATTAGAGATATAAATATGTTCTCTGCTGGAGAAATTACACAAAAGCTAGTTCTGTTATGCCAAATACACAAGACAGAATATAAAACAAAATGCCCGTGATAATAGAAAGTACAATCTATGCAGATCATTGCATAAGGAAAACTGGATTTGATAGGCCAAGATTGATATAATGTTGGAACAGTCAGCGCTGAAAGAAAATCTGTGTGCTCTGCTGCGAGATAGATATAGAGACTGGTCAGTTATTGATAAAGATAGCAGCCAGATATCCTAAAAAAGATTTAGAGCTAGTGGTGGGCCCTCGTGCCCATCCACAGAGAGATTATGTTAAACCTATAAAATTGAAAAAGATTATAAAATTATATTAGTAATATTGCATTATTTTTAATTGTCAAGTGCATGGGCATAAACTCTTAACTTGGAAATACAATACTGTAATCATCGCTCTTTAGATGATTGGATATGTTAAATTGTACTTGAGGCCGATTAGCCTTTCCAACCCATAGGTTTACGTATAACGCTGTTTTCTTTA
>JASDQU010366057.1:0-11557 GCA_032191745.1 Picea mariana
ACCATGAAAAAACAATAATGAGTCATATTTACATCAAACAATCTTGGGTCCATTACCCAAACCTTTGTGATGCGGGGCTTTCTTCAAGGGTTGACATCAATGACAACCAACCTTAATCAACACACTCAATATTCAAGGTATTTATTGAATAGTTTCAATTGGTATAAATGGTCACTCAACTCCATAGTGTTTCTAGTTATAAGTAATTCTTGAGGATAATTTTCATTAATTTACTTATATAAACAATGATAGTCAAAATAACAAATTCGTTGATGACCATAATCATTTGATCTAATAACTTCTCTTTACTTAAAGTTGATGACTATACAGTACTTCTTCATAACATGATCATGCACGTAAGCTGGTCCCAAATTTAATAGTCTAGAATTAACCTGAAGTAATGTTTGTAATACTTTACAGTGATGAGTTAAGAGAGGTTCGTTGACGGATTCTTCTCTGACTAAATTTGGTTAAATGTTGTGTATCAGTCCAGAGTCTGACTTATCAACAACGAAAATAGTATATTGCTATAAAAATCATTTTATGGACACGATCGAGATTTACCTACGCTAGTCCACTTGTAGGAAGCCTAAGTCTTGTTATTAATTACCTGACTACGATCAACCCATAAGTCTACTTAGCATTACATAAAATAAAAAAAATCAAAATTTAGACCACATGTGCCTTGATAAAAGTTCATGGTGTAACCACAACGATGTATCCTACGATAATTTAAATATTCAAAAATAGTTGAGGAATATTCTGTCAACCTCTTAGTATCTCTCTTGAGTGGTAAAATAAAAATTATTACCTACCCAACAGAAAGAAGAGAAATTAAGATTATTACAAACTGGATTAAAATGAGTCAACTGTTGTTCCTTTATTCGCCAATCCTACAAGTAGGATGCAACATTAATGATTGGAATGATCCAACGGTCAATTCGGAAACGAAAAGGAACAAGATATGGGTTCTGGAATGACTAAGTCAATGCTCTTGATGGATTACCTTCGCAAGGAAAATCTTCCAACTCATAAGTGATTATTAAATCCCAAGGCTCTTCAATTAGGAAAGGATAACAGTTGTAATGTTAGAGTTAAAAGAATCCATGCTGGGCACATCCATTTGAAGAATTAATTACGTCAAGTGATTAAAAACGAAAAGTTTGGAACAAAAACTCGTCTCTAAGAAGGATTACACTGTCGAAACCATATCGAGATGTGATAACTCTACGCAAGTTGGGAGGCAGATTGAACCTACGATTAAAGGAAAAAGGTGAAGTGATATTTATCAAGTTCTAAATTCAAAAGAAAAATTGAATTTTTGTGACTAGATGGATGATGGAAAACATTTCCCTATAACCACGAATTGATAAGATTAATAAAACCCAAGAGTTGATCAAGATCCCACTCGATTTCTCTCGGGTTAGGAAAAATCCATGATCGGATTCGAGTTGCGAAACTATAAATAATAATAGTCTTCACTAAATAAAAAAAATGGTTCTGGAGAATAAATGGTACCCTTACCATTCAGACATGTCAGTGGAATCAAAATTATAGCACGTGGCCTTGATAACGCGAATAAGTCCTAACAAGATTTTGAATAAGATTTCATTTTATTTTAAAAATGTAAGGAGAAAATTTAGTGATCGGATTCTAGTTGTAGAAGTAACATCAAGATAGTTAAGGAATTACTAGAAAGATCCAACGCATTTGAGGGTGCATAGATCAACCACATGTTCAAGAATGAATCTCCTCTCGAATTACCACCACCAAGAATCGTATTATAATACAGAGTAAGGCATCCTAAATTATGAGAGTGATTAAAGTCAGAGATATATATTAAATTGGTGAGGTGGACTTAGATCTCTGCATATTAACAAGAATGAAATTTTGAATTCACAGAACTAAAAATAGGTCAGCTCGACTAGAATTTATGAATGTGCATATAAAAGAAAAACTAATTGAACTTTTAATCATGCCATTATCCACATCTTTAACAACCACTAAAAGAATTACACAAGAAGTAAAATGATTATGAATCTCAATCGAGCTTTTGTTGAACTCCAATTCTATAATCTATTACGGCAACATTATAAAATAGCTTTCTACATCAAGAGTCTAATTAATATGTGAATGGTAGGATATAATTGCACTTTATRCWCAGGTATAACAACCTCAATTTGCAATATATCAATGTCGAATCTATCAAATTTAGAACTACAATGGTAACTAGAAATTTAAATGAAACCAGAGAATAATAAAAATTCCAATACCGTAACCAGGAAACTTGGTGGAATGTGATGTTGATATTCACTTGGATACTTGTGCAATGTCCTTTCCTTCGCCTGCCAATCCAAAGACTTCACCGGTACCTCCCATCCAATGCTAGGGGTACTCTTCTTCCTCCTTAGCCCCCTGTGCCGTAAAGGGTCCACACAAAAGAAACAAGAAAATCACTAGCACACAAGTTTTCCTCACAAGGAAGAGCTTTCACTCTATCCACAAGCTTGGTATCCCAACTCTCACAAGAAAAACACAGTCCAATAAAATTTTTGCAACATAACATTACTATAAAAAGTAAGATCCATATCCATTCTACCTCATTTATTTTATAGGTAATGTTTCAATGACACTTGTCCACATGCACAAGTAATTCAATCTTTTAATTATTTTATTAGTGATTATTCACCCACACACTTGTCTCACTCTCCCCAAGTTGGACAAGTAATTACCCTTTTTATTTTAATTTAAAAATTCATTTTCCTTCACTTTCTCTAATGTGTTCCTGTTTTTGCTCTTAGTTGTCCCTTTGTTCCCCAAATTCTCATTTAAAGAGTGTCCCCTAAATAGATATTAGTTAGAGTTTAATTAGGAGTTTTCTTTTAGTTAGGATTTGTGGGGGTTAACTCAAGATGTTACTCTATGTGTACATCTATTCTCTCATGTTTTAATTTCTTTCTATTTTTTTAAAATCTCTTTATTATTTTCATGCACACATGTGCATTTTACCCAACCTCTAATTTTTATTACTCTTTTTCCTAGAGTTTGATTTTATCTCAATTCTTTTAATTTATTTAATGTTTTTATTTAGTCCCTCCTTTAAACATAGAATTAGACTTAGTCTTAAACTTAGGCTTATACTCTTGTTAGACTTCTTGTTTATAATTTAGTGATTAATTAATACCATGTCCTATCAAGGTCTAAGCATATTATTAATTCCCTAAGCCATCTAGATTTATTGACTCACAATTTAATTATGTGATGTGCCCTTCAAGATGCACCTCCGTGCTCCAAGGGTGCCACTCGCCTTTGACTGGTTTTGGAAGTGTGTCTGACCCTTGGATTCAACACTCCACTCGATCAACCTTGTGAGAGACTAAGGGATTCTAAGGAATAATGATTGTGACTTATTGTGCGCATCGTAGATTTACTTATGAGCAGTGGTCTCAATTTTCTCTCAGGGCATCGTGTACCTCTCGAACTAGATAATCATTAACCTACAGTTCAATTCATGGCGGCAGTGCTAGTAGGTTGTGACAAGGACGTTGCCACACCTCTCTCTCAAATGTTTGGTTTTTGTGCATGGCCCATTTACTCCTTATGTGAGTCGAATTAGCAAGCATCGTCAAGCCTACATCCACTGACAAAAACAATGTCAATAATCCATATGCATAAATCATACTATAATCAATCATATATCACATGTGTGTAAAAACAAAATACTCAAACAAATACAATCCACTCCTTGACTCAATCCGGAGTCCAAGGAAGTCCATTGATTCCATCAACATCCATAACCTGTCATGTGTCCAACACACTCAGGAGAAATTGTCAATGATATATGTCATTACATATATATCTAGAAGTAATAATGAATCATAATACATCATCATCATCATCATCATATATAACTCATAATCGAAATGAAATCATAATGTACCATAATCGTATCACTTGCACGCAAGTGTCTTCAAAGAATAAGTCAATATAAGTGTGATCAGTAATACGAGATGTTGCATACACCCCCTATTGTTTTAAAATTCACCCAAAGTTTATACAGTATATAAATGCAAGTAAATAAATGTATTTGAAATAGATATACATATCTAATCTATCAAACAAATAAGGAAACTGTTGACACATCTCATATGCGTCCCCCCATGTAGCCAAGTGTGGATTATAGTTGTCCCACTGGACCTTGAGTTGATCAACTATTCAACGTTGTAGTTGTCGAGTACAATGGTCTAGAATGCATATAAGCTCCACCATGAGAGAACCCTCATGTCATCCCCATTTGTTGTTGCAGGGGAAACTACATCAATGGGAACTAAGGTTGTTGAGGAAAATTGAAAGGATCTTGTTGTTGGCCCCCTAAAGGAGGATTCCACCACCCCTACTACCATGGATGGTTTTGATGTGGTGGCGGCATCCATCATTGTTTTGGGGGAATAGAGGGGTACCAAGGTTGAGATTAGTATTATAGTTGTGGGTTAGGCCAAGTATCATAAGGTTGCAAAGGATATGGACCCATTCTCAAGGGACGAGGATGCCATGGTCGTTTCTGAGAGATGAAGCATACATGTTCATTTTATGTGTTTTCATATTGGTAGACTACATTTAGCCCCAATAAATAAGGGCAACTACTAGTGGCATGATATTTCTTGCAAATGCTACATATCTCAAGTCTATTCAGTGGGAACTCCTTCAAAGGGTGCTTCTTGTGGCACTTGGGGAAGAATATTGATAGAGCTAGCTCTACTTCCTCTTGCTTATTTTTTATTCATAATGTGTCCATATGTGAAATCAAAGAACTGAGGATGTTGATTTTAAAATGTTCCAGTAAATTGACAATTTTTTCTCTAGTAATGCCTCTCCCCGGGGATTTAATAACCAGGGCTATCACTTCCCTAAGCCCTTTTCATGGCCTGGAATATTCTATCGATTTTCTTTTGAAAATATCACATATTTTTGCATAACTCAATTGGGAGGCAGCTCTTGTCCCCATGAGGCTTAGGATATCAATGTAATATTCTCTAATTCCTCTCAGCAACATAATTATTAAGGTTTATTTGTCCAACTAACTTTGTTTTGACCACTGCATATTTTACTTGAACTTCTCTACATAGTCTTCCATACTTTCATCCTCCTTTTGGGACACCCTGAAAACTTCCTCTTTATAATACTTGTCCTTGCAATAGTCCTGGTACTTTCCTAAAAATACCTTCTTCACTTCTTCCCATGTTCCAATGTTGTTTCCACTAAGCCCCATGAACCATTGGAGTGTTGCATTTTTCAATGTGGCAGGGAATAGTTTTAAATTTTGAGCACCTTAAACATAGTCATAGCTCCTACAGAGAACATCTTATTCAAAGAGAAATGTATTCGAGTATTTCTGTGTTTTCCATTGAAGTTTTGAAAGGTTGAAGGGGGAATATTCTTCATCTTTGCTACCCCTCTTGAATTTCTGATTGAGAATTTGAATGTGTTAGTCTCTTCCTTGACAATTCTTGCTTCTCCTTTTTCCATCTTATGCAAAAAAAATTGGAAGTTAATTAAGTATAAGAAAGAAGGGGATATTTCTTGGTCTTGAACTAGGTTTGGATAAAATTCTATATTGGTCTTCCTGCTAACAAGTTATTTTGTATTTTCTAGATTTGTAGTGGGGAATAGAAGTTCTTCCTCTACTAAAGAAGTGATATTTGTTTCAGGACTAATTGAATGTACTGATTCTAGAACTAGTTTTGTGGGCTTCCTTTTTGCTGAATAGATGGCTATAGGCGCTTGATAATTGGTGTTTGTTTAACCCTCTCCTTTGACTAATTTTCCTGCATGGTTAGTATCTTAGGTTTTTTTGACAGACCTACTAAATCTACCTTGAGGATCTCTAGTTCTTCTCATGAATTAAAAACAACATTCCAAACTATGCAAACTCTAACTAACAAGCAAATGYRTTTCTCTTTTGACAWAKWAAGAGGRTTGCAACATATTTCTCTATGAAACAATTGYRCCTCAATGTGTCTTATAWKCTCTCTTTTTTTTCTCTTTTWCACCCCTTATATTTGCYMMTATGTATACAAAACRTRAACKTCAAACMAATGCMAWAATATTATTGYGCCTTCAATAACTCCTTGACAATGACAAGMAATTTAATCACCTMTCTATTTCAATATCRAGGCAACCAAGGGTMTATGCATTAAATTGTCAACMYAGGKTTCTMTTTGAACTTKTGAGCTACCAMRCAATATATATGTATGTCAMAATTCTTCTTTCACTAATTTTTTTTGTAGTTGTAKTTTCAATAATYACTTTTGCTAGCARAGTATAAATAGTTCAYAAGTTTTGGAAAGGCTCTACAAAMTTTGGAAAGAKATGATMATSAGTCTTGCARGAAGTAAAYTGACTAATGGTATTGCAGGAAATGAATCTCRCACTTTTTGAAAKAAAATCAATTATCTATTGTGMTAAAAAAKAAATTCACACTTGTAGAAAGGAAATTGATTAACYAATTGCATCAAAGGAAATTTAATTTGGAAATGAAAYTGATAAATCACTTGCAAGAAAGAAAAATTAACTAATTGTTGGAAGTGAAAACCTAAATCTTTCCAAGATGATCACTATTATTACTCAGAACAATATGTAATTATTTGATTAAGAACGATCATTCATGGGATTTCATTGTGAGTCTAAAATTTTATAAACCCAAAATCAAGAAATAATTGCAATTACAAACCAACATGATTATGATGAATCTAAAGCAACTGAGAATCTTTAAATTGTAAAAGAAATAAAAACTTTTTTTTGCGATAACGCTATTCAAGAATACCGGGAATGTTTTAGTTACACATAAACCAATCTTAATTAAGAATGATAATTTAGACCTCTTTAAAGGAAATATACTCACCAAAAAATATTGATCTATTAAAAAAAACAACACTACTTTAGTCAAGCATCGAATGAAAATTCAATTTGAAAGGAAACAATAGTATTGTATCAATTGAAAAGGATTAATCTACCCCACTGAAAATGCATAAATTTTCAAATAAATACTATTAATAATAAAATTATACAAACCTAGATAACACTACAACACTTTTCGTATTGGAGGTGGGCCCTACCTCCTCAAAAAGAGCGCTGGTAAAGAAATGTAACAACTACAAATCCACTTCAAGGACACATAAATATGAAAGCAGGAACCAAGCTTGAAATTTTTTTAACTAAGCAATACTTGAATACAATAAAATATAGTTTTAAAATATTCTCTCCATATCCTATAGGGGTAAGTGGTCAAACAACCATCCCCTAATTTATATTAAGACAATATGTATTTATACATTCTTGAGAACCTACAGTTCTCAAGCTATCTTACTAGCTATCAACAAATCATATTTCTCTTCTCTACATTTTAGTACAGACGATTTCTAGTTCATTGATCTGTGACTAACTATTAAATAACTTTAAAAATAAAATACAGATCATGTTTGTCTTTATTTGAAACCATATGACATCCAAATCAAATCAAAGTTTCATACCATGTACATAGTCTAAGTTGGAAGGATTCTCTCCCCGTGAATCTTGATTTTGTTTTACGGTTCTTACCATTTGGCCACATTTTGTTCTAAATGTTTTGTAGGCTAGTGGTAGCACCTTCTATAGCATCATGGTTTTTCGGCCCTCTTGTAGTTTTCCCATACTGTATCAATAATCTGGCTGCAAGTTTATTGTATCTCATCAATGGTATGGTTGTGAGTTTCTTGTAGCTTCCTTGCAGCTCATCAATGGTTTGGTTGTGAATTTTTTGTAGCTTATCTGCAACTCATCAATGTTTGGTTGTGAGTTTCATGTAGTACAAATAGACCATACACCATGCCAGTAATTGTAAGTACATAACCCACACTATTTATTATCGAATAGCTAACAGAATATGACAAAATGTAGACTAATAAATACCTTTTTCCAAAATTGTACCTTGAGAACAATGTTGGGAAATTGGTTGTCATTGGTGTCAACCCTAGAAGAAGTATACAAGCCTCTAGAAGTGATGGGTGTATTTGAAGGAATCTCCAAAGTGGCCCATTTATGGCATGTCTCTAATCGTGGCCCTCATGGGAAGATGCTTTGGAGATTGGCGAAAAATATTATGAAGGGCTTCATAACTACATGCAAAACCATCATATATGGATAGTACTCGTCATACCGTTTCCAATGGTAGGTGGTACGCCATGTGGTTCCTCATGATTGAGAAGTTATACCCTCTTAAAGATGAATCCCCAAAGTATGGTTAAAACTCCCCTAAATGATTGCAACAAGAAGTTATAAGTCGGCCCCAAAATGAAGAAAAGGAGAAAAATTGTTGCAAGAAAGAAGTTATAGGTCGGCTCAAATACCAAGTAAAGAAGTTACTTGGAAGGGTATAAATACACATCAAGAACCTCTCATTTTACATCCAAGAAAATGTGTGTTTGTATAATGGAGCTAGCATAAGTGGGTCTACACTTGTGCTAGGAGGATAGGTGATCTCAGCAAAGAAAATCTGGCCTAGGAGAAATGAGGTTGAGGAGAGCGAAGTGTACAAAGGTGACAATACTAGTTTTTCGAGGTTATATGTGGTTTGCAGAAGGGTGAAGTGTGTATATACGTGGGTTGCATATGGATGATTCACGTATAGGGTATACGTGGATTGCAATAAATCAAAGCATGAGTGTCCACGGGTTCAGAATGGATGAATCACATATCTATGCAAAATTTTGAAGAAGGTGTTATTCTCTTAATGTTGAAGTTGAGGAAGGTCTAATGGTTTGAGATCTCATGCTACAGGTTTCACATGATAAAAGGTATGGTTTTCTATATGTTTTGATATTCATATCTTGGAAGCTATGGTATATGTTTGAATCATATCTTGGTGATTATGGTATATGCTTGAGGAATATCTAGGAGGTTATGGCATATGCTTTGGGGCATCTCATGAACGGTTTGACACATGTTTGATGCATATTTCGGCACATGCTTAAGGCATGTCTTGAATGTTCTTGGCACATGGTTGATGCATTATCTTGATGATTATGATACATGGTTTAAAGCATATCATGGATGTTTTGGCACATGCTTGAGGCATATCTTGATACATGGTTTGAGGCATATATTTGGTACGTGGATTGAGGTATATCATGGATGCTTTGGCACATGCTTGAGTCATATTTTGGCACATGGATTAATGCATATCTTGGTGATTTTTGGCATATGATTTGAGGGATGTTATTGGTGATATTGGCATAAGATTCATGTGGTTGAACTTGTTTTGATGATGTTGATGTATCAGTATCAGTGACAGGTTGATGATGATCATGTATCAATATGAGTGACAAAAACAATGACAGGTTCATGATGATGATGATGTATCAGTATTAGTGACAGAAACAGTGATAGGTTGATGATGATGATGTATCATTTTCAGTGACAACAACAGTGATAGGTTGATTCTCTCATTTATATTTTCAAGAGGAAGCAAGGGGAAAGGAAAGGGGCTTGGAGCCTCCTTCAAGTTGGTGTTGGAGAATCTAGGGAGTTGGAGCTTCCTTCAATTTGGAGTCTGTAAATTAGGGGGTTGGAGCTTCCTTCCAGTTGGTGTTGGAGAATCTAGGGAGTTGGAGATTCCTTCAATTTGGAGCATGTAAACTAGGGAGTTGGAGCCTCCTTCCAGTTGGTGCTGGAGAATCTAGGGAGTTGGAGCTTCCTTCAGGTTGGATCTTGTAAACTAGGGGGTTGGAGCCTCCTTCCAGTGGGTGCTGGAGAATTTAGGGAGTTGTAGCTTCCTTCAGGTTGGAGCCTGTAAATAGGGGGTTTATGTTGGAGAATATTGGAAGTTGGTGCTTCCTATGGATATAATATTCAAGATATATATTAAAAATCATTTCGTGGTTTTCTCCCATTTGGGTTTACATGTAAAAATCTTGTGTATTGTGTCTATGTGGTTATATGTTGATGATATCTTGAATGAAATCATATGTGATAAATTGTTGATAACTTAATTCTTACATGTTATGGTTGAAAAAGGTAAAACGTACTCAAAAATGATTCACACCCCCCCCCTCTTTAGTATAGGTGAATATTCCAACAATTTCTATCAGAGAGGTTCCTTCAGAATCAATCTAACCATTGGAAGGTAGATCATGGATTACACAGATAATGGAACCTTGGTGTTTGATGGTCAGAACTATGAGATATGGATCTCAAGAATGAAAGTATATTTAGAGGTACATGGGTATCATTTTTGGTACTCAGATGTTACAATATACACCACTTCAAAGAAACATCCAAAGATTGCATCCAAGAACGAATTAAAAAGGAAAAAAAAAAATAGAAATGGATGCCATCCTAGATGGATTACCTAATTCAGTAAAAGTCAAGGTGGGGCAATGATTATCAGAAAAAGAGATTTGGGATAAGATATATAATCTCTAATATAAGGAATCTCTTCTTGTAATCACAAATCCAGAGCATGTTTATTAGAATAAAGAATATGTTGAGATAGAATGAGAGGAAAGAATTTCATCATGTCAGACAGATCCAGAAGAAGAAACTATAAATGGTATGGTAGATCATAAAGCATAATTTTTATGTTCCCTAGAAAGACAAATAAAATAACTTAACGATGATGAAGAAGATTATGAAGAAGGAAAAGTGGATCTTGAGGTAGAACCAATCAGTGATTTGAGTGAGCTAAAAAGAGAAAGAAAGAAAAACAAGTCACTCAAGGAATATTTGATCAAGCTGAAGGAGCGTTCTCAAAACCCTAAATTTTTTTTTGAAGAAGTCCAACAGATTATCATAAATATAAAGTTTCAGATGGAAGAAGCCAAAGTGATTGAAGAAAACCAGAAATATCGGTTGGAAGAATAAATAGTATCAATAAGACAGGAAGAAAAGAAGAGAGAATCAATTTTGACAAGTCATCTTAAGGAAATATCTGAGGACTTAAACAAGATTGAAGTAGAATTTATTCAAAAAGAAAGAAGACTTGAAGAAGAAATCGTCTCCCTGAAAACCCAACTTGAAGAATCAAAGATAAAGGAAGAATTAATGAAGATCCAGATAATGAATAAAAAATAATATTGTGAGAAGATTGAAGAAGTCATCCCATTGAGTGTTGAAGTTGAAAATCTCAACAAGAACTTGAACAGCTCTCAAGTACTAGAATATATTCTCAACATTCAAAGGTCACCATTCAATAAATAAGGTCTTGAATACATTGGTGAGGCCTCATGCAAGGAATATGTAAATGTCAATCCTAGCAAGAGCATTGAAGAGAGAGGAAGCTCCACACAATCAATAATGAAACTTGAAGAGAAGTATTCCAGATTCCCAGAAAAGAAGAACGAAGAGAAGGCCAAGAACTATGCAGACATTTTCAAAGGAAGGAATCATGGTCAACAAGAGTCAAAAAGGGATGAATTCAGAAGAGGTATATCCCCAAGAATACCTTCTATCTCTAGGTATCAAAGAAGTTTCAATCATTGTGAAGGAATCAACAGAAGAGAAGATTGTGATCAGCTAAGCCATG
>JASDQU010366059.1:0-11572 GCA_032191745.1 Picea mariana
GTGTTCCAGCATTCGTGTTTCAGCAGTCATGTTCCAGCATTCGTGTTCCAGCAGTCGTGTTTCAGCAGTCATGTTCCAACATTCGTGTTCCAGCAGTCGTGTTTGAGCAGTCATGTTCCAGCAGTCGTGTTTCAGCATTCGTGTTCTAGCAGTCGTGTTTCAGCATTCGTGTTCCAGCAGTCGTGTTCCAGCAGTCCTTGTGTGTGTTAGTCTTCTTGTGTTCCAGCACTTGTGCGTGCTCCATAAAAAATCGATTGACATCAATGACAACCTTGACCATCTGCGTCATCTCTGCTATAGCCATATCTCCAACATAGAGTAAAGTCATGGAAGTGACTCAGCGACTCCAACTAGTACAAGATCAAGCTTACACACTTTTTGAGGAAATTGAAGGACAAGGTGCAGAGCTAGAACAAGTGTTCACCACAATAGAACAACGCTTGGAAGGACCTGTGATGAAGAAGATTATTCAGGAGTTCGTCGAGCAGGAGGGTTTGGTGAAGGAACAGGTCGAGGTAGCTTGAGCTAAGATCGAGGCCTTCAAGGCAGAGTTACCCAGATTAGAGTGACTTGGGATGAGTCACAGATGAGTGTTGGGGGCCTGTTGGCCCTTGACCAAGTTTTGGAGAACCTTGGTCATTGTTGACCATTTTTGGGACTTCGACAGGCTGGTCGAAGGCAGAGCGCAAGGCGAAGCGGAGATCACGAGATATCGACCACTTTTTAGGGAATTTTTTGGTTTAGGGTTTATGTAGCGGGTATGGGGATGTCAACCCATGGGTTTTTCCCATGCTTAGGCCCCTTTTGTAAAGTATAAATAGAAATATAGGGGATGTAAGAAGGAGTCAATTGTAAGGTAAGTGTTGTGTGCTAAGTGTGAAGAGTTGTGAATTCTTTTTGCATACTATGTGTTGAGACCTTGCATAGCTAAGTGAAAGTGATTGTAAGAAGCTTATGTACAGATTGTAAGAAGGATTTGTGCTTGAACCTAGCTCGGAGAAGGAGGATATGGAAAGGTGCGTGCATATATCCTGTCCTATGTGGAGTGGTTTTTTTGGCTCTGTGCATGTAAGAAGATTAATATAAGACAATAAATAAGAAGAATAGTTGGTGGACATAGCCCCACACTGGGGTGAAACATGTATATCCTGTGTTGTGGTTGCTTTGTGCTTATGATTCTTATGTGATTGTTGTGATTAGTGCTTAGTGTTGTGATCTTATTGTTAGATATATCTAATATAGTAGCTTAGTGCTTAGTGATGTGAATGAATGTTAGATATGATCTATTTCTAGATGCTATGTGCTTGGATGTGTTATATCTAGTTGAATACTGCGTTGTTCTGTAATTAGGGTCTGGACTTACGATGTGAATAAAGGTTAAATATTGATGAATATTAACTACTAAGTGCTCTGTTAAGTATTGTAATCACAGATCTATGTCCCAATTAGTTTATAGACACTTGACTCCTACAACCACCCCTGCCTCTACCTCGGGTGAGACTTCATATGCTTCGCAGGTGTTACCGAAAGGGCCGGTAGTTGGGGTTTTGTTAGTGCGTTGTTGAAGCGTTGAACCCTGGGTCTTCCCATGTGCCAACAAAATGAAAGAATACTATTAAAACCAATGAAAGAATCAAAATGCTAGAATGAATTTCAAACCAATGAAAGAATAAAAATATTAGAATGAATTTCAAACCAATGCAAGAGTCAAAATGTGCCTTTAGTAACTCCTTGACAATGATGCCAAAAATGATGGGCTTTTAAATTACCTTTCCAATTTCTTGGAAAGAGAACTAAAAACACTATGCATTTGATTATCAATCTGAGGCTTGTATGGAACTTGTGAGCCACCATGCACTATATATGCAGGCTACACTCTACTCTTCCACTAGTTTGATATGTTTCCATAGTATCGATGATGACTTTTGTACTCAGAGTATAGACAATTCTCAAGCTCTTGCAAGGTTCCACAAAAATACACACTTGAAATAATTGAAATAAAATTAAATATAAGGTGTAATAACTCAATGTTGTGACCCCTATAATTGAAATTAAAACAAATGAAGTCTAAGTAATTGTTGAAAAATAAATTATAGCTAATTGACGGAAAGGAAAGTCTAGCTAATTGTAGGAAAATAAATCACGCTCATAGATAAAGTGGTGGATTGTTTCGGTTCCCTACTCTCAGACACCCATGGGGATTGTACGAGATAACATAACACATAAGGAGATCTAATCTAAACTTGCAAGAAAGAAAACTAATCTAATCTTGATCCAGATTATTTTCGGCACGAAATGAGAGCAGAGATATAACACAGAAATATGCAGAGATATTACAAGAGAGCCAATAATATAACATAGATATATAGGATATATAAAAATAGGCACAAATATACAATAATACACAATTTTGATTAATGATAAAAATGTACAAAACTGTAGAAATACAGAGTGGAAGACTCGCTAGAATGGTGGCAGCTTATTTATGAGAAGAGATGTGATGGATACTCACATTCGCAAGAAGATGATCATTACAATGAGGCTCCAAATTCTTTTTTAACATAAATAAAATCCAAAACCCTAACCCCGAAAGATGAAAAGCCAATAGTTTTGTGGACCACGTTTTGGGTAGTTTGTTGTATCAACTTCCCGGGGGCTTAACTTTAGCATACAATCTCTGTTTGGGGAACACAAAAGCTCCTTGGAAATGTATCGATGAGGGGATTCATTTTTGGGGCTCAATAAGAGCCTTAAACTATAATTGAGGTGCTTTATTATAAAAATAAATAAGTTTAGGCCCTCAAAATAGCCCCAAATGTTTAGGAACCAAAAAAATGCGAAAAATAGTAAATTGCCAGAAAATTGTTTTGAGCCAGTTGGGATATTTGGGTGGTCACCGATATCCACCTAGATCAATATTCCCTCCTTAGGAAGAAATGGTATCCATTTTGTTGAGTTCCCGGGGGAGAGGGGGAAACATTTGCTGAATCTAGACCTTGGTGAGTTGCTTGCCTTGCTAGAGAAGTTGCGTTTCTTGGTTTGTGGGAGGTTGTCGAGAACTTGATGAGATGAATGTGTGTAAAAGGAATATTTTCACTTTGATTCAATATTTTTGACATGCTTCTATTGGATAAAAGGTGGTTGGACTGAGGTTGCAGTGGTTGCAATGTCCTTTTGTTCACCTTTTGAAAATATTGTGAATAAGATGAATTTTTTAGTATGAGATACTACCTTCTGACACTGTTTAGGTGGTACAATAGTTGGAAATACCTCTAGTATTCTATAAAGATGATCCCCAATAGTAAAATTGAAATTACGGAGTTAAGACTCATAAATAACATGGTGCTTCCACACATATGGATGGCCCAAAAGATAATCACAAACATACAGTGGGGAAACATCACATAATACCTCATCCTTGAAGGGTTGGATGTCGTATGACAATCAAAACTATTGGCTGACACAAAGATCTCATCCCTGGAAAATCCACTCAATGTTGTATGGTTGTGGGTGTAGTGTTGTCGACAATCCCAATAGTTTGATGACCTCTATTGAGATGAGGTTCTTATGGTTTCCATTATCAACAATAAAATGTAGTGGGGTACCCTTCACCCACATCTATGAATGAAAAAGGAAGTTCCCGTCTTGAGGATATGTTGGTTCTTATGGTTGAATTGTTGTAGTCACGAAAGTAGCAATGGAGTCTGCTTCGATGATTTTTATTCTACCAATATTTTTTGAATCAGATTCTAAATCAAGTTTCGACTCCTTTTCTTTGATATAGGCCACCAATGATTGTTTTGGGAGAAATTCATTAGTGTTGTGCTAGGGGATTTTGTGGAAATCACACCACTTTCTAGTGTTCTTCTTCGTCTTCCCATGACCCTCATTTTCATGTGGCCTGGACTGGTTTTCAAGAGGTTTTTTGTCAAGGATGTATTTATCATACTTTGGTTGTTGCGGATTTGCAAACCTGAACTCTTATTTGTTCTGGTGCCCAAATTTGTGCTCAATTTTGACAACATATGGACATGCCACTCCCAGTGATGAGATTTCCAGGAAATCGATTTCGGTTTGGATGTACCTATGCATATCCCCACAGTGTTTTAGAACCAGATGTCACTTGGAGTCTTTGATACACATCTTGGTGCACAAGGTATGAAAATTATTTGTGAATTTTGGCATTGTTTGGCCCTCTCTTGCCATAGTTTGGTCCATCTCATGTATTGGTCATCATAGTTTCCAATAGGGTAATATTGTTCATTGACCACATCCACAAACAATCCCAAGTGGCGTCGACCCCATATATTTTAGAATCCTTTGTGGAAATTTGATCTTGGTAAGTTTCCCATCAATGTTTGACATGGGGGAGAGCCTTAAGGAGTTCAAAGGTGATTTTGTCCCTATTGTGAACATAGAAATAACCTTCTAGCAGATTTAACCATTTTTTTAGGGAATTTGCATCTATTTGACCTTCAAATATGTGAATATCAAAATTGAATTGTAAATTGAAAGGAGAGTTTTTTCCAAAGTGGTTGCTTGATGATGATGTGCATGTAGTTATCGATAGGCATTGAAGGATGTGGGAAAAATCTCCATCATTTTGTCCCTTTTTCACATGAGAGCTTTCTCAAGAAATTGATTGTATAATATTTTCTCCGTATTTTTTCTTTTCTTCCGCCATGGAGGGTTTCTTGGGCATGCGAGAGTGATTTTACTCAAGAAAGACAAGCTCGAGACCCAACTTAGACCTTGTCGGGGACATGCATTGAAAAATGATCAAGAGAAGCCTGCTCTGATATCATTGACTGAGATTATTTTCGACACGAAATGAGACCGAAGATATAACAAAAAAATATACAAAGATATTTCAAGAGAGAAAATAATATAATAGATATATATCGGATATATAACAAGAGACATATATATACATTAATACACAATTTCTATTAATGAGCAAAATCTACAAAACTGTAGAAATACAGAGTAAAAGACTCGTTAGAATGGTGGAAGATTATCTCTGAGAAGAGATGTGATGACTAATCACATTCACAAGAATATGATCATTACAATGAGGATCCAAAGGCCTTTTTAACATAAAGAAAATCCAAAACCCTAACCTCGGAAGATGAAAAGCCAATAGTTTTGTGGACCCTATTTTGGGTAGTTTGGTGTATCAACTTCCTAGGGGCGTAACTTTTACATACGATCTATGTTTGGGGTGAACTATAGCTTGTTCGTAATTTATCAATGAGGATATTTATTTTGGGTTCTCAATTAGAGCCTTTAGCTATCATTGAGATGCTCGATTGTAAAAAAACGTTTTTTAGGCCCTCAAAATGGCCCCGAAAGTTTAGGAACTAAAAAACTACTAACAATAGTAAGTTGCCAGAAAAATGTTTTGAACCATTTCAAATAGGTGGGTGGCCACTAATATCCACCTAGATCAAATCTAATTCTCACCAAGATGATCCCTATTTTTACTCAAACCAACAAATGTAGTCATTGAATTAAACATAGTTTTTCAATGGCATAAAAGAATGCAACCCAATATGAAATACAATTATTAGAAACAAATAAATAAATGAAATTTGACATGAATACTTAATTTCATAAATATATAAACATGATTTTGTCTAGTTGTTCTATGTTTTATCTCTTTTTTTCCGAAATCCAACAACATAAATATGGATGAAATCACGATTTTTTGTTGTTTAAATTGCATTTTTGAATGCATAAATGGATTTAGCATGGTAACAAACTCGTGGGGAACTCCAATTATATAGTCTTATCCATTCAAATATACATATCCAACAAGTTCTCTCCGGATTATGGGAAAAGGTAAACAAAAAATGTCCCATGAAAAGGGCCCAAACGTAGAATGTTTAGACTACAACTATAAACACAATCTCACATGAGTAGATAACTAGTTACATAATTAAATAAAATAAATCCTACATGAATAGATAACCACATAACTAAATTATGCAACAAGAAATCAAAGAATCTATCTAAACTACATGACACTCTATTCTATTGGAGTGGGCCCTGCCTCCATAGAACAAAGTGATGATATTATTCTATATCAACAATTACAACATAAATAAATCAAATTAATTAAGCTGTTTTTTTTGTTGGTTTTGTCACTTGGGTGAGAAAAAACACAACACTTGCATGCTTAGTTAAGCTAGCTAAACAATACATAAGTTTGTGAGTTGGTTAGAAAACCCAAATACACATGAAAACAAAGAAATACAACTAAAAACAACTAAGAAATAAATGTTAGAGAATCTTGAGAAACTAGAACCATGAAAATAAAAAGTTGACCAACATATAGCTTACCAATGGAATAATAGAGTGATAGGCTAAACACCATAGAGAAAGGCAGGGACTTATGAGTCCCCTCTTCCTTCTTGGGAGGGCTCTTGAGTTCCATAATCGAGAGTTGTACTCTTCACACAATGGAGTAATGATGATGGTGAAGAAATAGAATGCCTATTTTCTCAAGAGGTGAGTGGAATGGCCTATTGCAATGGGTGCTTGAAGGCTTCAAAGAGAAAAGAGGATTCTCAAAGAAGAATTCTTGCAACATAAAAATACCTTGAAGATCTTATTTTATTAGCACACCCATGACACATATTTATAACATCCATTCATGGAAAGATATAATTGGTTCATAGTGTGAACAAGGGGCCTTTTAGGGCACTCCCTATCCCTTGACCAGCCTCCAAGCTATATTTCACTTAGATATGAGTGTCAAATCGTGTTGGGGGTCAGAATAGAAGTGGTTTAGGGGCCGAAAAGATCCATAAATGCGTCGTTCATAGAAGTGTGAGGATTTTCTTGTAGAAGTCATGCATCTTGAGCACAATGCGCACTGAGGCTCGTGTTAGCCTGCGCATTATGCGCACGCTTCCTTTGGTGAATTTGCACACTTTGATATTTGACCCAAGTATATATTTTTTTTCCTTTTGGATGGATTTTGATGGACTAATTGTTGCTGACATTGATGTTTTTCTTCAACCATTGTGTGCAATGTTGTAGACAATTTTTCAGTGATAACAGATGCCCCCTGATGTGTGAGGTTAGGAGCATACGTATAGCCAAAATACATCAATGTTTCTTTTTATAAGAGTGTCATTGTAAGGAAGAGTAAAGAGAGGAACTGCAAGAGAAATCTGTTGGAGGGAGAGGGAAAATTTTGTTACCCAAACCTTTCTCGAGGGAGAAAAAAAAATCTATGTACAAACGAGGTGGGCATGCCCCATGATTGTGTCCTGAAACCCAAATGTGGGACTATCGCTGATGATGAATGTTGATGTAGATAACTGCAACACCCTCGGAAATGGTTGATAACGATAGATGAAAGTTTTGAATGGTGAACGGGCTCTGAAGTGAGGCAAGGACGATTGTAAGAATTGTCGATGAATTGTAGGCATTGATGGACTAACAAATTGAGAGGTCTTTGACTGGTATGAAACAACTACAATGGTTGCATAGTAAGACCCATCGTAAAATGGGAGTGTGTTGAAGTCGAATGTTATGGGGGTCAACAGAATCAAAAAGCAATGATGATTCTCTCTGTGCCATCCGATACTCCTCATTAAAAAGGTAATGAGAGTCAAGATACTTCCGCCCTTCTGGAAACTGTACTGATGTCGACATGAAGGGAGACGTGATGCCAAGAAGCTAAGGGATTCTTGAAATCCACTGAGTAATAGATGATATCAGGCATTGACGGGTAACATGAACAAATTCAATATGATGTGGGACTCAATACTTCCCTTGGTTGGGGATTTTTGAAGGATAACTGGTAGCAACCATAAAAATGGATCTAGTGTCAGGGGGACGACTAGATATGGGGATAAATGTGCCAGAGGATAAAAAAGTGGAAAAACATAGAGATCGTGGGTACATCGACTTGGGATACTCTGGGTTTGTTAACGATTTCAATATGAAAAAAAAGGTGGATTACCCAACCAAGGGCGATATGGGTTGCTTTTCTAGGAAAAAGAAGTCCATCAAGGATGACGACGAAAAAAGATATATATATGCTAGAAAAAAAAGATTTATACAATTTACCAAAGAAATAAAGAATAATTTGGGTTGAGTATACATATATAGAAATGGGTGCCCCAGTGAAAGATGGCTTTCCCTGTTAGGGCGTAAGTTTTTGAAAGAGAACTGGTGGAGGGTGGGTTTCTATATTAGGGATATGGATGGAGGACAATCTACAAATGGAAAAACTGATGGTCGATGATATGGAGGGCTAATGAAACTGTGAAGATGCAGTCAATAGAACTAAGATGATATGATCTAGGAGTCCATTGGGAAGGTTAGTAATATGATGAGAAGAAGTATGGGGTTCATTCTCGAAAGTGCATAATTCTATCGGGACTCCCATCCATAGGGGTGAAATCAACATGAGTATCAAGTTACCAAGGGGAACTGTGAATGGGAAAAATCATGTGGGGGAGAATGTTATCGGATGATAATACCAAAATGTGGTAAAGGTGAAGATACTACAGAGTCGAATGTAGGGACCCTACAGGTAAATGTCTGAGGGTTTGACTAGGATATGCAATTGATTTACAGAGGGAATAATAACATGCTAGTATCGAACATATACCTGAAGGGGCTGTAATATTTGATGAACAAGTACCTACACACATGAAAACAAAATACCTGATGTGAACAATATATAATGAGAAAGATCATATAACAAATATTTGATAAAACTGAAAGTGAGCATGCGTACCTGAACGTGACGTGAGAAAAAGGCTCCTCCAGGGCCAAATGTAGATGATGACATGAGGAATGTGAATGTGTAGATGTCGGGATTAGGATCTCATGGCTAAGAATGTATGAGAAAATAGAGGCTCTGGACTCTTATAATAGAGTGTGAAAGTTGGGAAAAAGGGACTATATATGGATGGCTGGCCCACAATGCCACCTCATTTGTACCTGTCATTGTTGTTGAGCTGAGGAGATAGTTGTGTGGAGATTTTGAGATTGCAAGAGCATGAAACTATCAATTCGGGAGTGGTGAGAGACAGGTTAGTGGTCCTATCATCCTGCACCTTGTTAATTTTATAGTTTGTAGGTAGGGGATGTATAGAGGGTCGTACATGGGTTTTTAAGAGTAGGGGCCCACCAGTGCACGAGAAAAGGGGGAATACCCATGCATATGTGTGTGGGTATAACCCCATTTCCTGCACATAATGTGCGGATATGATTGACACAACCACGCATGTGGGCATGAGAGTGGGACAGACAGGTGCATGTGAGATGCACACATGTCTGAATCATAGCTGCACACTCATGTGCGACTGGATTTTAGACATCTACTCATTAGTGCACAAATGTACTAAAGACAGGTGTGCAAGTGTCTAGGGAAAATCCACGCACTGTGGGGAGGCTAAGGGGTTTTGAATTTTTGGATATTTTATGATTTTTGATGGATTATGAGGATGATCAAATGTTTTTGTGTGGATGCAGGTGATCAACAAAGCACATAACACTATGTCAGTTCATTGGTGAGATCGCAATTGGGACTGGTTACGAGAGGTTGCGAGGGAGGAGCTGAGTGTGCAGAGACACCTGGTAGCCTGCAGGTTACTCAAGTTCTTTGACTACCCCTTGATATCATCACAAGAGTTCCTACTATAGTACTTTATTAGTATGTGGAGAACTGATATGCATTTCTTCATTATGAAGGGGGAGCAGTTGAAATTCTCTACTACAGAGGATGTATACTTCTTGAAAGGGCTCCCATTCCATGGTATGGTCCTGGTTGTTGATCCCCATATGCCCAGGGAGGATCGGGTGGAGACCATGGAGGATCATGACTGTACTAGGATGAACCCTATGTCAAGTTCAGTCATTCGTATCGAGGCCATTGATGACCTCTTAACTAAGTGTATTTAATCTATGGTGGTGATGATCTATGAATCCTTGGGTACTCAACAGATCATTGGTGGTCAGTTGAGTGTGGTAGAGTAGGTCCTAGATGGGGACCTGTTTTTATGGGGTGTGCTGATGCACACCAAGATGATGGCATAACTGAACCAGTGTTGGTGAGGGTGCTTTTGTTGCACTCAAGGATTATACTAGAGCCAACAGGGCGATGAGAACCACGACTAATGCGGTGGGCCCATGTGTTGGCCCGACATGGAGGTGGGGAGGGTGGCCACTATTACACAGCCACGGTGGCTCGAGTGTGGAACCATATTCCACAGGTTATCCTGAGGTATCCATATGTGGGTATGGACTATCAACAGGATCCAGATATGGTGCTACCTCCTGGGGAGGACCGGGACATTCGAGGTACATGTTTTTATTTTGTTTATGTTTTGTGATTTGGATAGATAACATTTATCATATATGTATATGGATTATGACACTATCTACTCGTGCAAATAATATAACACATACCCAACATTCTCCCACTTGTTGTTTCTTTGCATACAGGGGGTTACAGGGTTACATAGTCAAAAATCCAAGGCAACAATGCCCATGGATCCTCTACATAATTTGTACTTCTCAGTGATCACAAATTTTGTTAATGAGTCTGCAACATTCTTCAAAGTGTCCACCTTCATCAGTGATACTTTATTTTCTTCAATCATGTCTCTCACAAAGTAATATTGAAAATCAATGTGCTTTTTCTTTGAATGATAAGCAAGGTTCTTCGCCAGAAAAATTGCACTATGACTGTCACACTCTATCCTTACAGCTTCTTGTACCAACCCAATACCTAAACATAATCTTTGTAACCATATTGCTTCCTTACTTGCATGAGTGGATTCCATGTATTCAGATTCTGTAGTTGAAAGTGCCACTACAGTCTGTCCTTTTCTCATCCAACTTATTGCTCCTCCAAACAGGTTAAACACATACCCACTTGTATATATCCTATGATCCAAATCTCCAGCCCAGTCTGCATCCACAAAGACATGTTGATCCGGATTATCTTCGGCACGAAATGAGAGCGGAGATATAATAAAGAAACGCACAGAGATATTGCAGATATTCAATAATATAATAGAAATGTATCATAGATGAAACCATAAACACATATTTACAGTAATACACGATTTCTATTAATCAGAGAAATGTACAGAGACTATAAAAATACAGAGTGAAAGACTCACTAGAATGGTGGCAGCTTATCTCTGAGAAGAGATGTGACGGCTACNGTATAATAGAAATGTATCATAGATGAAACCATAAACACATATTTACAGTAATACACGATTTCTATTAATCAGAGAAATGTACAGAGACTATAAAAATACAGAGTGAAAGACTCACTAGAATGGTGGCAGCTTATCTCTGAGAAGAGATGTGACGGCTACTCGCATTCGCAAGAAGATGATTACAATGAGGCTCGAAAGGCCTTTTTTACAATAGACGGGAATGCCAAAATTCCTAGACATCCAAAAACCTAACCCTAGGAGATGAAGCGCCAAAAGTCATGTGGGCCCCGTTTGGGTAAGTTGGTGCATCAACTTCCCGGGGTCGTAACGTTTGCATACGATCTCCGTTTTAGGCGTGTGATAGCTCGTTGGAA
>JASDQU010366073.1:0-11306 GCA_032191745.1 Picea mariana
TTATCTAAAGATGAGATAGAAAGTAAGTTATTTGTTAAACACGGTACATATATTACATCCTTCATCTTCATTGGGGTCCCTGAATCAAGTTTGTAATTTGATTCTCCTACTCCTTTGAAAGGGTACCGGTAATCGTCTCCAATTGTAACTTTATGGAGAAAGTTTTTTTTCTGTAAGGCAAGAGAGAATGTCTCTTTGACATGTCTTGTTCTTGGAAGTACCATTACCTATGAGCCAAGTGTCCTCACCAGGTGACACTGATCCTGACAGGGAAAATATTAATACATAGTCTTCAATTTGTTCTTTTATCATCTTTGTGGGTGGCTCTTCATCTTCAATTGTATGGGAATGGTGCCTCTTGTTTCTCCTCTTGTATTCATTTCTTCTAGTTGGACAATGCTTATAAATATTTCCCATCTTGTCACAATGGTAACATTGGTAGGATGAGAAATTGTTTTCTCTTCTTTGACCTTTCTGGAACTTCTGGAATCTCCTTGGAGGGTGAGATTCTTTATGTATTAATTTGTTTGGGGGATAAGACTCATGATGTTGATGAGTTTCTTTCTAGAAGTAATACCTCTTCCTTCCTCCTTTAGTATGAGTAGCTAGGGCTTGATCCTCATCTCTTGATAGTATTTCTTCTCGGTTAGCTACTCTTACTTCTTCTTGAACGCATTCTTCCCAAAGACTATCAAAATGTAGTTTCTCCTTTCTAGCACAAATAGTTTGGATGAATGCATCCCAAGGTATTTTGAGACCATTAAGGGTTGTCATTATGATTTCTTGTTCATCTAGAGTATCACCAATTTCTTCTAGTTGTTCCATGAATTGTGATATTCTAGAGAAATATTCTTGAATTGTTTCTCCTTTCTTGATCCTTGTATTTTTTAGTTGAATTATTAGATTCATCTTCCAATTGATGTTCTTTCCTTCATACATTCTAGTTAGGGAATCAAACATTTATTTTGGAGTCTTCTTTGAATCCACTTGATAAATCAAGTGATCTTTAATATAATCTCCAATGATTCTTTTAGCCCTAATTGTGTCCTTTTGGTGTTTTTCTTTAGCTGCCGCATAGATAGGTTCTGGTACATCTTCTTTAATGATTCTTGCTAGGTCATTATCTTCAAGAATAAGTGCAATCATATACTTCCAAGCACAGAAGTTTTCCACACCTTTTATCTTGTCAACAAGCTTAGTGCTTGCGGACATCTTTACCTAGAACTAGGAAAATGACCAAAAATTGAAAATGATCAGAATTTAATTTTGAACTTACTAGGAGGTGTGCTTCGCTGAGGCGAGTAGTATGGTGTACTTAGATTTCAGAAAATCCATTTTTTCCCCTTCAAACTGGACTAGCAGAATTCTGGAATAGTACTTCTGGTACAAGTTTTGGTTTTCTGGTTTTCTGGTACCAGTAAAAATTAGGGTTTCACTTTTTGAGAGTTTTGTCCACTGAAAAAGTGAGTTGAGGCTGCCAAAAATTTCTCTAGGACAGGGTGCACTTCCTTGATGAGTTAAGGGATGAAATTCATGTTCAATAGAAAACCCTAATTTTCTTGTACGACAACAATGACGTTTTTGCTTATCTAGTGAAAGATGCTATCTTCAGCTTAGCTTTGATACCATGTTAAGGTTTAAGATATTATTAGGTTTCTTTTCAATTTACTAGATAACCATAGCATAGATAGGATCACTGAGAGAAACACAATCACAATATACACAGAATTTATCCTGGGAAACCCTCATGGGGGAGAAAACCAACAAAAACTTTCTTAATATAGATAGTCAATACAATGCCAACACAATAAACCAAAAAAATAGAGAATGTCCAACATTGAGAAATGCACCTCTCTCTTCCTTCTTCTCCCAATTACAATTACCAAACTTGCGCACTGGATGAGAGAATGAGTGAGTAAGATAATGAGGCGATGGATTCCTTTATTTATACAAACTTGTAGGTGTTGGAAAGGTGTCTCTTCACTGGGCAAGGCCGACTTGTCTTCTTAGTGGTTAAAACCACTTTAATTAGCCTAGGGGTGAATTCTCCATTTGCACAATATATTTAGTATTTGACCAATCCACAAAATGGGATTTAGTCAATTAAAATGCCCGACATGATCAATCCACAAAAGGGGATTGATATAATGAATAATAACTCAATAATAAATAGAACACTCTTTGTAGTTACAATATTTCAACACAATTCCTTGTCCCAAATAATTTAATTACCAACATAGAGGGGCTTCCACAGTGCAACATATTAGATATCATTTTTGAGATTAACTGCGCAGTGTAAGTCATTAATCTACGCAGTTAATCCCGAAAATGATATCTAATATGTTGCACTGTGGAAGCCACTCTATGCTTAAATAATAAGAGTGAAGGGATCTCTAACTGGATAGTTCATAAGGCACAATACTTGCTAAGGTTTTTCAAATGGGGTAGTAAGCTAAGTGGGCTTGATTGTGGGGAAAACTCCATAGTTAAGCGCGCTTGATCCAGAGGCGTCTTGGGATGGGTGACCACCTAGGAAGTCCTGGTTACCGAGTGCAAGGCCCGAAAGTGATGCTTGATGCTATGTGATTCATTTCACTGGTTTCAATCCCATTTCTTCACCCTTATGATCATCGCCCAATGCAGTGAGTGCTAAGTGGAGTATTCAAATCATGAGAAATATTAGTCAGTTGCGACTAATACCCATGGATATCGGTCATAGATTAATGACTTACACTATGCAGTTAATCCCAAAAATGATATCTAATTTAATTACCAGTCAAGATGGTAGTTGGGAAGTCTTCCTCAAGATTCAATGAGGAGATGGGTAGAGTATCCCATCTGGAAAATTCTTGATCTAACCCACGAATTGGGAAATGGACCCATGAAATATTTCTATAGAAGGTAAGAAAAGAGGGGGAAAATAGTGGGAAGAGCGAAGAGGGCATAGCATGCACACGAATGGGTCTGAGAACCATATCTGAAGAGGAAGGGGGTGTCTAGCTCTCTGGTTGAGAGGAGAACTGAGAATACAAATTGTTCTAGTTTCAAGAACTATTGGGAATCATTTTCTAATCAAGCTTATAAACAGGGTTGTAGAGAAGTTGAGTTAGTGAGTGAGAAATCAAAGCATATCCCCTTGCTTGGTGGATAGAAGACTGGACTGTTAGGTTCCTGTGGGAGAAGGAGAGTAACCTTTGTCCCTTGTTTTTGTTGAGAAAAAATAACCTCTCTCTCATGGAATCATGATCTAGCTAGGGGGTGGCCAATTTTCGAATACGCCAAGAGAAAATGTTCCTATGGTTGGGTGGAAAATGGAACATGCTTTAGCAATTGCCAACTATTTCTAAGTTTTAGATAAGTGTTTTTTATGAGTATTGTATTTTCTTGACTGGTTCATTTTATAATATGGATTTTGTGTGCTAGATCATTGAAGAAATTATTATCATGTTTAAATGATGAAATTTGTGACTCTGATTGTCTGGATGGCTGGAAAATCTGTAGTAAAGTTTTGGAAATCATATTTTGTCATTGGTTTTCTGCCTGCCCCTGTCTAGAAAAAGAAATTTGATAGTAATGGTATTTTATTCAAATTTGGATAAGCGTGTCATTTGATCACCTATAGTAGTCTAAATGAACTAATCCTCAAATATTAGTAAAGTCAATCCATTACAGTCATCACAAAACAACTTGGTAATTATGACAGTGCAATTTCTTGTTAGAAACTTGAAGGTTGGGCAGATGGCTTTGGCCTCTCTGTTGGTATGGAAAATCTACTAGACTCGGAAGTTGGAGGAAGATGAAACCCATGTTTGACATTTAGAAATAAATCCACACATTAAATAAGAGGAAAAGTATTTTTAAAACAAATATTAGGAAAGGAATGAGAAATGCACTTTAAGTTTCTAAATTTGAAATAAAAATGAAATTTAGAGATTGACATATTGTAGATAATTAAATTCCCTTTGAATTTGGTAAGAAATAAATTTTACTTGGAATTACACAGTAAATTTGTTGTCCAAAGGGAAATATTTGGGAATAATGACTAATCCTTAAAAATAGTAAAGAAATGCTTGTAATTAGGAGATTGGAAAATTTTGGTAAAAATATAGTTTTACAATGAAGGATTTTTACTTCCAAGATATGTAATACTATGAAAAGCAAATTAAGCAAATAAATTACATAATTTATAAATGTAAATCTGCAATTCTATGTTTTCTGGGCAAATTTGAACAAATGGTAAAGTCTAGTAAATACTGGTAAAATTCTTAAATTACCAACTAAATGTTCTAATATTTGAATAATAAGAATTATAAGTTCCAATGTTAAATTTATGAATTTTTATCTATATAGAGCTCTAGAATTTCCTCCCTTTTGTGTAAAGGATTTAAATGTGCTAATTTTATCTAGTTTCATAATTCACGCCATGCACCGGTCGCTCTGCACTCTTGGAAAAAATCTGGTAAATATATCTCTTTATTTATTAAAGGCTTGGACAATATATTCCCTATTATCCATATTAATGTGTAAATATTTATATAAATAATTTTTCAGAGTACAGAGAAAGGAGCAATTGTTTGGAGTGTGATGGCTAATGGATTTTAAACAATATATTATTAAACATTAAAGAATTCTCGTTGGTGATTAGTCATCGGAGTTCAACTTTCGGAGTGAAGTGGAGAGCGTGTGTGAATGAAGTTTGAAGTCATTGGTGTGATGGTATGGACGTTCTAAAGTTTAAATGTATTACAATATTACCATTTCCCTTTTATGATTGGCCATCAGAGTAATGAGAAGGGCACACATAATTTGACTATGAAGGCTTCAGATTGTGATGAGATATATGGTTTAAAGTTTCAATATATTATAATATTTAACTTTTCTCCATCGTAATTGGTTGTCAGATAGATGAGAGGTGAACATGTAAAGAAGGTTTGAATTACCTTAGACTTAATTAAAACGTGAAATAATATAATTATATGTATATATAACTCATTTTTCTCTGAATCCTTCCTGTCAGAGTTATGAAAAAGGAGTGAACGATCGGAGTGCGAAGAGTTGGAGAATGATGACCACAGTATTATATGGTCATATGTATATTTTAATAATAAAACACTTTGCTTTTTAGAGTATAACCATCGCATAAATGAAATGGACACACATGAATGGAGTCCGAGAATTCAGAATCCAAGAGATAAGGTACTAAGACATTAAAGTATTATAATATTAATTACAAATATCAAATCCTTTGGAGCCTTGTCATTAGAGATATGAGGAGCATGCATATCAAAGGAGTCTGAATTTCCTGAGATAACACATAATAATTAAATATATTATTTTTCCCTTTCTTTTACTATATATTTATATATATTAAATTATGTTAAGATAATGGTGCGAAGTCATAAGCCAGGTTCTTGGATTAATATGTAAATCAAGGATTATAAGCCTAAGTACACTGCAGTCTAATTAATTATATTAAAACATAATATAAATTATGTTATAATATAATTACTTATCTTATAAGATAATCATTACAATAATGGTACTTAAGTGAATTAGTAAGAATTTGTTTACGAGGGTAGATACTCAATGAATGTTAATTATCCCTAATGAAGAATTAATAAATAAATACTGAGGAGCGGTATTTTAAGGAAGTATTAATTAAGTGTCCTAATTATTTTATAGGAAGTGGAAAAATGTCAATCTCTAGTTGAGCGAGCCTATGCACCCTATGGTGATATGGCGAGTTGTGATGGGTCCATGTGTCAAGTGAATATTTAGCCACATGTCACATCAAGTAACAAAGTATTGACAGCATGGATAGTGCAACTTTCCAGCAAGGCATCTAGGACGCCCTTAGGAAAAAAGATGTCCATTATTAATAGGTTGACGAGTTGAGTGGGTTTCGGTTGGAAAAGTGAACCTTAGGCGTCCTATGAATCTCATTCATCAGTTGGGAGACCAGGAGTACATCAAGACTGCTCATCAAGGAGATGGGATATTCCTCGATACCTCAAATTCATAGCAATGAGACTGCTTGAACCTTTTGAACTCCGAATGGATAGTATCAAATGGAAATATTCCTTGATGCCATATATGTCAGAGGTAAATGAAGAGTGAGTTGGGGGAATTCTGAGTGATGATGGTTGAAGGCCTGCATGGACTGAAGTTCCATCGTGGCAGGATAGACTAGTGTCATGGCAGGTTCAAGTTGTCACATCGTTAGATGGCACAGGAAACGAGATTTCACATGGATGCCATGTGGCAATAAGAGAGATGTTGCATATGTAAACCCAAGAACTTGGGAAGGTCACAACCCCTATTCCAGATCTTTGTTTGAGCGAAATCATTGTCATTGGAAAAATCTCGATGAGTATAAGACGATGAAGCTATGAAGGGAGGAAGTAAGTTTTGACGCGCAGGGGTAGACCCAGGGTTAATCATTCAAATACCAACAAAACCCTTGAACACCAACCCTTTCGGCATCACCTACAGAGAAAGTGAAATCTCACCCGAGGCATCTAGAGGGGTTGTAGGAACCAAGGTTCTACAGTAATGAGGGAAATTGAGGCATTCTTTATGTCCTTGCTACCATTCACTCATGTGTGCAATCCCCAATACTTAATCGTTACTTTATCATTAAACATAGTCCACGTGCGACATTATAATGTCATATATGAAAGTCATTATCTTAGTTAATCATTATCATTAGTACGCAATAACATTAAACAACACAACATGCAACCACATCATAACACATAGATTTGCGTGGTTCACCCAAATTGGGATACATCCACAATGGATGGGTTCTTATATTATTCATTAATATTTTTCTTACAACTGTGCACTGAACTACAAAATATGCATCAGTAACATCACCCAAACCTGCCTAAATGTTTTGTTGCAATGTGAGTTCACTCCTCATTCATACCTCTAACTTCTTCCTTCACTCGACTCTCTTACAAAAAAATCACTAGGAACGTCTCATATGTCAAACTCCTCAGAAACCACTTACATACACACACACCTTTCCCCAAAAACCCCTTTACATATTTATACATCAAAATAGGGCTAAGCCCATTACAAAAGTGGAAAAATTGTCCCCCAAAACCTAACTGTTTATAAATGTTTTCCACCTTTTGCGCGCTACTCCGCCACTCTCTTGGACTCCTTTAAGTTTGTTCCCATCGTGCGCTTTGGTCCATCTTCTAATTGTTTTTTACTCTTTGACTTACTTTTGGTGCATATCCCAAAAAAAATTCAAAATGCTTCTCTAACAGGCCCCCAATACTCACTTGTGGCTCATCCCGAGCCACTCAGGTTGTCTTCCAGTGCTCCATGAAATTCATCGAAGGTTGCCTTCACTATTGCAGTATTTTCCTTGACCTCTAGTTTCTTCTACAAAATTTGGTCTATTGTTTTAGTAGTGACGTGATCCTACACCTTCTCGACACTTTCCTCCGCTACCTGTTTAATGATTCCTTGAGTTGTTGTTAGGGTTGTTGTCATTTTGTATGCTTATTCATGTAATACTTTTATCTATTGTGTGCAATCCTACTACTTCGCCCTTAGCTGATTCATTTCTCAATACAGCTTTCGGTTATTTTTCATCATAGTTACCACCTCTACTGGTGGTAATGTGCCCATTGCTTCTTGTAATTTATGCACCATTCCCTATGCAGTTTGAATCTTCTAATTGATATCCTATTGTACCCTATCTTTACTCAGTTGTGTCCAAACACCCATAGTCTTTGTATACAGTCACTCACAATCTACTTCTAGAGTATTTATACTGTCCACTACTGTGGTCATAGTTTTCTTCCTCGTCTCCCTCTCTTCAGGTGGAGTACTTGGTGTCACATGTGCTTCTATATCAACTATGTGTGCATTTAAGCCATGAATGGTTTCAATTATATGTGTGACTTGATCTTCCACCGGGGCCTCCTTCTTGGTCTGTGCCTATGGGAGTTCTTGATATACTCGCTCGAATGCCTGTTGCATTCGTTCTAATTTTTGTGTGGCCTCATCACGTTCTTGTTTCACTTTGATGTACTATGTCTCTAATGCAACATTCTGGATTGTGATCCTTACTAGCTCACTGGATGTATTCTCAATGTGCACGTTCAACTCTTGTGTTTCCCTCATATGTATCTCCTTCAATACTTCCATTAGTAGTTGTGAGAACACTAGGTATATGTGACCTAATGCCCTGGCCTATTCTTTCATTTCTGTCATACAGAACTCGACTGCCATTGTTTCTAGCTTAATCATCCTTCACTTTCCTACAATTGCGAAGGACTAGGATATTGTTGGTCATGCATCTCTAGTCTTGGTAGTGTTGGTTGTTGGTTCTTCCTCTGTCTATTTCCCTGGTGCGATATTCGCAGCTTCTAATAGTTGTTGCAATTCTTCCATCTGTTCCTGCGTACGTTTGTTCATCTCTTCATGTTGTTGTACTACGTGTTGAAATGTGTCATCAGTGACTTCTTTTACTTCATCACCCATCTTCTCCATTTTTTCTTATGTCGGTTCCTAAATAGAGACTTCTTTAATGGATTTGCACTTGGGTCTTTGATGTATGGGTCTCCATGTCTCTAGCTCTTTTCTCTTCTGGCCATTGTGTGGTGATGGTGGTGGTGTTGGCTCCTTTGGGACCTTCCCTTTGTCCTGGTCCTCTTCTTCTTCTTCCTCCTCATCAATGTCATATAATTTCAAGTTTGGTTGTGCTAATGGCTCTATCTCTGCAGGTGGAATCTTCCACTCAATGTCCCAATCATCCATAATGTTTCCCATATCCTCTTCCATCAATTTGTATTGTGTTGGAAGCCACTGTTGATTTGGGTCTTTCTTCTCCTAAACGTACATGTGGTGGTGCCCTACCTTAAAACACACCACTACCTTGTATTCCTCAACCACTTGTGTTAGTATGCGCAAGGTCCTCTCTATGTTTTCTCTAATATTTTCCTTGTAGATATAGAATGTGACATTAGTGTCCATCTGGTGTGCCTTATGTGTAATGTACCAAAGGTTCTCACAGTGAATGGATAAGCAAGGATTCTCCTTGATTCCCAAAAATTGACTGTCATCCGGCTCTCTCAAATATGGTAGCAGTATTAGGATAATTGACCAAGAGTAGTGGAATGTTTTCCCCTTGTCTTATGCTTCTTCACAGTCAATCAAAATAAGTTCAATAAAAATGTTCCACAACTCATCTGGACACCCTCTACACATCATTCTACGGTCGTTATAATCGTTGTTGGCACTTGGTCTCTTCTACATTTCCTCAATAATTTACAGGCTAAGGCTTGCGTCGCAAACCTTACCATCAGGTTACATATGCTAGTGACATCCAGACTACGTTGTCCATGGAATGTATGAAATTTTTACTTCATTTTCTTAGTGAGAGCTTTGTTAGACATAGTGTAATTAATGTGTTGTCATTGATGTCAAACAGTAGGATAGTATGCATAGATTAAATATTAGGAGGGTTAGCGAATGAAGATCAAAGCTCAAAAGAGATGACGCACATGAAACCCAGAAAGGAAAGCACATTTCAGAAACATGATCAGATCAAGTCAGGACCGTTGGATACACAAGCGCTAGATCAACAGCAGGGATAGCTAGCGGAGAGAGAAAGGAGAATTAAACAACATGTTATTTCCAATACAAAAATTAGTATAGAACATCAGATCTTATAGATTCAAACATCAAAAACTGTGGTTGACTCACCAACAATCGCACAACTTCAATTGCGGAGTTTGGGCGATGAATTAAACCACTCGCAAGTTATGGTTTCGCAATCCACATCGATTGTTGGATCAAGTTAAGTGGAAGGATAGGATAAGTAAAGAAGAATACCTTCCGACACGAACTCTCGAAGTAAATGAGGATAGTTTGATCTATTCAGAGCATGCCAAGGTAGCAGTGGTCAACTCCGACTCTAACCACTTTGGGAGAAAAGGGTTGAGATCAAGGAATATCACCCGAAGGTCGAAGTCCCAAATTAAATGTGAACTGTTTGATATGAAGAACACTTCGGGAGATATCATGACCATTAGATCATGTTTAGTGGAAGGACAGATTAAGCCACAAATGTTCTGAAATAGACATAAACACTCTAATATGAGCAAACACTTCGAAAGATATCTTGACCATCAGATCGAGGAAAGTAGAAGGATAGGATAAGCAAGGCCAAAAGCCTAAAATCCTGAATAGCCAAATTCTCGACAGCTATTGGATCGTGTTAAGCCTTTTCGGGTTAAAGAATGACCATTAGATGAAGTCAAGTTACTCAAAGATTTCACTTCGAGGAATCTCGCTTCGGGAGAATTGGGAAGTGGAGAAATCGAATTATGCGAAGCCCCGAAGGCAGAAATGAATGAGGATCATTAGATATGGACAATACATGATGACCATCAGATCAGGATGATGGTAAACTTCGGTGTTGACCACTTTGGTGAAATTGAGTTGAGAACATGTAAATTCACCCAAAGTCCGAAGTTCCAAAGTCACGAGGCTAAGACACGCAGCACTGACATTGAGAGCCCATGTCATCAACAGTGACATCAACAAGGACACATGGAGTAATCAAATGATGACAAGTGCAAGATAAAATTGGCATTTCAAGTACATGTAAATCATGAATTTGAGTGGCATGTGGAAGCCACTCGGCCCATGCCACGTCATCAATTGACGTCAGCAAGTTACATCACTACGGGAGTTTTACTTCAGGAGTTTCACCACCAGGAAATGACCTAAGTCCTGAAGTCCCAAAGGCCGAATTCTCGAAGTGGACATGAGTCATCCAATCTGAAGAACACTTCAGAAGCGTCCTCGATCGTTGATCAAGTACAGTGGAAGGATAGTGTAAGTGGAAGTGTTAACCGACAGCAAGCAGTCTCCACCATCTATGACTTATTCAACAGGTCATCACTCTGGAGGAAAATGGAGTAGCGATTATCCTAAGTCCCAAAGTCTCAAATGCCAAAGTCCGGAAGTGAACATGTGTTGTCCGAATTGAGGAACATTTCAGGTGCATTCTCAATCATTGAAGATTAGGGACACATGTCTGTTATTCGAAAGATTCGTAAAGAGGTTGGAATTCAAGAAGATTGAAGTCTTGAATTCTCTAAACAAACAAGAATCTTCCATCTCATCGAGAGATTGAAACATGATTGTTTATTTAGATAAAGTGATCAAGCACTCACTTGACCTAGTGCCTGGTCACCGCCTATGATCATATGTGGGATAAAAGGAAAAGGGTGAAAGAAGAAGGAAATACTTAAATTAATAAGCCTGTGGTTTTGCGT
>JASDQU010366074.1:0-11198 GCA_032191745.1 Picea mariana
TATTCGCCAATATTTTACAAGATTATATAATTGACTAAAATATTCGCCAAAAAATTATATATACATTTTATATTATTGATAAAATAGCCCTCAATTTTTCCTATGTATCATGGGGATTCGCCCATTTATTATACATATAAATTTAGGGGGGGTTCTTAAAATCACCCCTGCATGGAAGGAAGACAAGATTTTCCTTAGAGCCAAAGACTGCGAGGACACTGTGATTTTCCTCTTGCTCAAGTGTGCCCTTCCTGTTCAAAAACTTGGTTGTGTGGCCAGACATCCGCGGAGAATCCTTGCCTAACAGTAAATCTTTGAAAACTGAGACAAAGCCATTAAAAAATTCATAAAAACAATGGGAGGCCTTGTGCCTCCACAAGGCCTCGTACCAGAATGTTACTGGGTTGAATCCACAGTTTATTTTATTGGAAAGAGAAAGTTTTGGAAATGGGAAGCAATGAAAAATTGCGAAAATTACGTAGGATGACATATAAAATTTATTCGATTCTTTGAATCGTGACAACTGGGAACAGAGATCAATGGAAATTAGCTTCCCCCAATCGAAAATGTATTTTTCCTTGACTGTGAAATACAAAATATAAATAATTATATGGGAAATGCTTGTCATGGATGCCTGTCCCATTATTCTTGTAAACAACCAAGCAATTTCCCGGAATGGATTTCTAAAGGAACTTACTTGCAACCTTGTGATATCTTCAGGAATTATTGTCAGGTCTTCAAGGAAGTTGGCTAAGATGTCCATCTCGTTATCATGTTTTTCTAGAAACTGTTTGTAGTCTTGTCCTCTCGCAAAAGACCTGAGGTGACAAAGACCTGAGGTGACAATGTTGGCTTTGGTAATTTTAACATCTCGCAAAAGACCTGAGGTGACAAAGAAACAGGAGAATGGTCGCGTAGTGGAATAATTCTTTGGCCTAGAATATATTTTTCGGTGCACCAAGAGACCACCTTCTTACAGTAAAAAACCTCAGGGATGTAGCTTGCACGAGCAATTCCAAAGGTCCAAATCACTTCGTTCTGGGCGAAATGGGATGAATAGTAAAAGTATGCCCTGGGCCACTGGAAGTTCTGGTCCTCACGTGTGAACATATTTACTGTATCTCCACAAAATTGTTGTCGACCTGCTGCCATAAGTCTACAAGAAAGTTTGTTTGCTCCAGACAATGAATGAAATGAAAAGTTGGAAGGGATAATATAAGCCTGTGCAAATTTTAGTCTAAAGCGTGTGAATGGGAGATGTCCTCGAGACTTTCGTTGATTAATGACAATTTGGAAGGTTGTTGCATGATGCATTGTTAACATTAAAAACTAGTAATTGCATACATAGAAAATGTGAACATGGCGGATATTGCAATCAGTGATTAAGCATTGTATATTTCTTGAGCAGCCCAGTATGATGACGCGTGATCGAGATGAGCAATCAGAAGGGACAAAATAACTCTCCGCACATGTTGGCTTAATGCGTAATAATGGGAGATCTCCTCGAGTGTTTCGCCCATTAAATACAATGTTGATGGTTCCTGCATGGTCACCTGTTAGCATGAAAGGTTTCTAATTGCATAGTAAGAAAGTACGGAGGTCGTGGGCACGGGAAAAAAACAACTACAAAATAGGGTTGCAAGGTACAACCGTTGAAGGTGAGGTGCGAGGGTCAAATTGTATGTATCAGAACTTTTTTAGTGCAATGCATGTAACAACGAAGAGGATATGGTAGGACAACCAGAAGGACATGAAGTTAGTGGAGATGGAAGGCAGTGAGAGATACTTTGAAACATTTGTGAGCTATGGTAGAGTGAAGAGAGGACAATGTCAGAATGTGGTAGTCAATTTGTATATTGCACAGGGTGCGATGCCACCTGTTTCATACCTCTATGTCCAGTTGTCACTACTAAGAGCTAATTTAGTATTGAAAATAATTTTTTAGATACTGGTAGATACTTCAAACATATTAGCATCCGTAAACAATGACAATCTCCACCCTGCTAGCCCTGCATTCCGTGTGTCAATTTGTATATTGTGGAACTAGAAGCGCTATTAGGAGGACATGGAACAATAGAAGTGCAATGTTGAGTCAGCCAGTCCATAGGCCCGCTTGTCAATTTCTATATCGCAGAATTGTGGGTACTATTTTTAAGACACACAACAATGGAGGCCCAATTTTGAGCCCACCCACCCGAGAACCCGCGATCGAAAATTTCGCTAGGTATGGAATTCGGAATCCGTACATGCTCTATAAGATATCATGTCAATACTTTATAGTCCCATAATACATGGGAAGAAAAAAAGGGAAAAATGATGAAGTAGTTAGCAGTGGAATTGTAGATCACAAAAATTTTGAGTGAAAGATGAATATAACGGAACAAAAAGGAACATAGTTCAATTGTGCCAACTCGATAGCTGCGGGTATAAAATTCACTAAGTATGAAAATGAATAGTGGGCGGTCCAATTCGCCATGCGAGGATATAGATGGAGATGAAATTGGGGCCAACCTGGTAACTATGGACATAAGATTGGCAAAGTCTGGAAAGAAACAACGGTCGGTCAGATTCGTCGTGTGATTATATAGATAGAGATAAAGATATGTCAATCGACCAATGCTGGGGTTGCACATTTCGTGAACTCGGCAACAGGAGGATCCAAAACATACTGCGAAGGTGTCTGCAGAAGATGAGAGGCACCATCGTTCTAATTGTATCGCTCCGAACATTTGAATGCATAATATGTAACATGGAAGAGCAGACGATGTTGGAATCCGGTAGTCAATTTGTATTCGGTAGTCTAGTTATATACTTAGTCGTGTTTCTATGATCGCGGGTTCCAACGTTGGCATGTTGACATATCTTCATCTCCATCTATATCCTCGCATGGTGAATTCGACCACCCACTGTTCCTTTTCATACTTAGTGAATTTTGTGCCCGCGGTTGCCGAGTTGGCGCAATTCAACTCTTCTGCTTGTTCCATCATCTACATGTACCACTCAAAATTTTCGTGATCTACAATTCCACTGCGAACTTCTCCATCCTTTTCCCCTTATTTTCTTCCCGTGTATTATGGGGCTATAAAATATGGACATGATATTTTATAGAGCATGTACGTATTCCGCATTCCATACGTAGCAACATTTTGGATCGCGGGTTCTCGGGCGGGCGGGCTCAAAATCAGGCCTCCATTGTTCTGTGCCCTACAAATAGCACCCCAAATTCTGCGATATACAAATTGATAAGAGGACATGTGGACTAGCAGACTCAACATTGCACTTCTATTGTTTCGTGTCCTCCAAACAACACTCCTAGTTTAGCGATATAGAAATTGACACACAGAATGCAGGGCTAGCAGGGTGGAGATTGCCATTGTTTACAGATGCTAGTCCATATGAAGTATCTAACAATATCTAAAAAATTATTTTGAATACTAAATTAGCTCTTAGTAGTGACAACTGGACACAGAGGTACGAAACAATTGGGATTGGACAAATTTTGAGTGGAAGATGTATATAACTGAGCAAAAAGGAACATAATTCAATTGCGTCAACTCGACAACCGCGGGCATAAAATTCACTAAGTATGAAAAGGAACAGCGGGTGGTCCAATTCGCCATGCGAGGATATAGATGGAGATGAAATTGGAACCAACTTGACAACCGTGGACATAAAATTGGTCAAGTATGGAAAAAAATAGCGGTTGGTCAGATTTGTCGTGTGATTATATAGATGGAGACAAATATATCTGAACCCACCAACGTTGGGGTTGCACATTTTGTGAACCCGACAACAGGAGGACCCAAAACAGGCTGTGAAGGTGTCTGCAGAAGATGTGAGGCCTGAACGTTCTAATTGTATCACTCCGAACATTTGAATGCGTAATCCATAACACGAAAGAGAGGACGATGTCAGAATCTGGTAGTAAATTTGTATATTGCAACATTTTGGATAGCAGGTTCTCGGGCGGGCAGGCTCAAAATTGGGCCTCCATTGTTCCATCCCTTACAAATAACACCCAGAATTCTGTGATATACAAATTGACAAGCGGACCTGCAGACTGGCGGACTCAACATTGCACTTCTATTGTTCCATGTCCTCCAAACAATGCTCTCAGTTTCACGATATAGAAATTGACACACAGAATGCAGGGTTGGCGGGGTGGAGATTGCCATTGTTTACGGATGCTAATCCCTATGAAGTATCTAACATTGTCTAAATTTTTTTTTTGAATACTAAATTAGCTCTTAGTAGTGACAACTGGACACAGAGGTACGAAACAGTTGGGATTACACAAATTTTGAGTGGAAGATGTATATAATGGAACAAAAAGGAACAGAGTTCAATTGCACCAACTTGACAACCGCAGACATAAAATTCACTAAGTATGAAGAGGAACAGTGGGCGGTCCAATTTTCCATGCGAGGATATAGATGGAGATGAAATTGGCGCCAACCCGACAACCGTGGACATAAAATTGGCCAAGTATGGAAAGCAACATCGGTTGGTCAGATTCGTTGCATGATTATATAGATGGAGATAAAGATACGTCAACCCGCCAATGCTGGGGTTGCACATTTCATGAATCCGACAACAGGAGGATCCAAAACAGGCTGCGAAGGTGTCTACAAAAGACGTGAGGCCCTGACGTTCTAATTGTATCTCTCTGAACATTTGAATGTGTAATCTGTATCACGGAAGGGCGGACGATGTTAGAATCCGGTATTTAATTTGTATATTGCAGATCGTGCAATCCCAACTGTTTCATACCTCTGTGTCCAGTTGTCACTACTAAGAGCTAATTTAGTAATCAAAATAAGTTTTTAGATATTGTTAGATGCTTCATAGGGATTAGCATCCGTAAACAATGGCAATCTCCACCCCGCCAACCTTGCATTATGTGTGTCAATTTCTATATCGTGAAACTGGAAGCACTGTTTGGAGGACACAGAACAATAGAAGTGCAATGTTGAGTCCCCAAAATGTTGCTAGGTATGGAATGCAGAATCCGTACATGCTGTATAAAATATCATGTCCATATTTTATAGTCCCATAATACACGGGAAGAAAATAAGGGAAAAAGGATGGAGAAGTTCGCAGTGGAATTGCAGATCACAAGAATTTTGAGTGGTAGATGTAGATGACGGAACAAGAAGCAACAGAGTTGAATTGCGCCAACTCGGCAAGCGCGGGCATAAAATTCACTAAGTATGAAAAGGAACAACAGGAAGTCCAATTTGCCATGCGAGGATATATATGAAGATGAAGATATGTCAACATGCCAACATTGGAACCTGCGATCATAGAAACACAACTAAGTATATAACTAGAAATCGATAACAGACGGGAATAAGACAAGGGAAAAGTATCTCGCCGAAGAACATCTAGTCTTTGATTAATAATGAAAATGCTTTCGAACCCCTGCTGAGTTCTCACCAATTAAGGCATAAATTGTAGATCACAGAAGTATCTTTCGTGCCACTATGTCCACTTATCACTAGTAGGAGCATTGTTCATGTATATCAGGAAGGACGCGAAGTTGTTGGGGATGGAAATCAACAACAGATACTTTGAACGAAGTTAATGTATACGAGAAACCCGCAGTGGAATTGTAGATCACAGATGTTTTGAGTGCAAGATGTATATACCGGAATGATAAGCAACTGAGTTTGCAAGCGCCAGCCCCGCAGTGCCGACCATAAAATTGGCTATGGAAAGGAACAACGGTTGGTCTAATCCGTCATGTGAGGATATAGATGGAGATGAAGACATGTTAGCTTGCCAACTCTGGAACCAGATACCATAGAAAGGGCACTAAGTATATATCCAGAAATAAATAATGAGTGGGAAGAAGAAAAGGCCAGTTCGTATGCGTCGATCTGGCAACCAAGGCCATAAAATTTACTAGGTATGGAAAGGTACAACAGTCGGTCAGATTCGTCATGTGAAGATACATATGGAGATGAATATATGTCAGCGCAAGAACCCTGCAACCACCGATCATAGAAAGATGACTAAGTATAAAACCATAAAGCCATAATGGACGGGAAAAGCAAAAGGGGAAAAGAGATAAGTATATGACAGTCGAAAAAACCTTTTGTTTTCTATTTATTAATTGCAAAGTTTTCGAACCCCTGTTGGGTTCTCACTAGTAAAATCATTAAGTGCAGATCATTGAATTTCTTTGGCTGCAATATGTATATGATGGAACAAGGGACATAGGTGTTGGGTACCGCGAACCCGGGGCCTAGTGCCCAGATAACTAGCTAAGTATTGGCCAAGACAAAGGTTTGATATCTATTTCAATAGTATTTAGACTAGCATCTATCAATGGAGAAAGTTTTCATATTTATATGAATAGTATTCATACTAATATATATTAATGGATTGTTTCTGTTTCAAATGAAAATGATCTCCCAATTTGTAAGATGTTCTTCGGTTCGCAAATTTCGTTGAAAGCACAAAAATTTTGACTGCAAGATGTAGATAGTGCAACAAGAAACATGAATTTGCATTGTGGTCTCAGCGAGATAAAATCCTTATCATCTATTCATCTTGTATTTTTTGCAATGACATGAGCAAACACCAGCTCTCCATAAACATCAATATCTAAATTAAATTAAATGCAATCAATATTTGGTGTGACTTAAGTAATTAAAGCATAAATTGCAGACTACAGAAGTTCTTTGGCTGAAAGATGTATATGACAGAACATGGAACATAGTTGTTTAATACCGCAAACCCCAACATAATTGCTTAATTTTTTTTGTATTTATTCCAATCGTACTAATATTAGTATATATGCATAGATATTATCAAATAGAAGAAGCTGTAATATATCCAACATATTGAATAGGAACATTGCGTCAACAGTTGAGCCGGTTATGAAAAATTATTTTTAAATGTAAAATGTAAAGAAAGAACAGATCAATTTTTATTTAGATTGAAGTAGTGGGCAACAGGAAGTAAAGCTTCTCGTTCATGTTTAACGACACAGAGGAAGAAGGTACAAAATACAATTAAAACAAATACCAGAAATTGGAAAATTCTGAAATATGTACATTGATGAAGCTTCTTGACAGTTTTCTTGACGTTCAAACTCTTTATTCATAAAAAATGAGTTGAATATCAATTTTGGGTTTTGTACTTAATCGGTGCTGCCAACTACATCTATCCCATTTTTTTGAATACCTTGTCTCTTCTAGAAATGGCTTGCTTGCAATGGCTTCTTATTCAACATTCCATACTTTGTCAAGTATTAATTTCCCTCTGTCGTCGAAAAGTTAGGGTTTAAGGTGATTTCCTTCCAATGTTCCTGACCCTTGACATCCGAGACAACTTAGAAATGCGATTCAGGCCGATTTCAAAGTGGATGGAGTTGTTTTATGTCACAACAGCTATGGCAGGGGAAAAAAATTCAAGTACTCAGTGACTAGTATTCTCCCTATATTCGATCATCTGTTTGGTTGAAAATCCTGCCTGAGGATTTGTATGTTGAAATTATTTGCTTATTACAGTAAATTGGAAGAAACGTTCAACCCAGATGCAAAATGAAAATCTGTTGAGGTACATAACTTCTTCGGGCAACAGAGGTGTGGCAAGTGCATCAAATGTTGCAGAATGCACCAGCACAAGTCTGACAGGTGTATCAAATGTTGCATATGGCATAAAAATATATCTTTCCTCATAGCGGTGGAGGTGACGCCAAATATGTGGAGTCTGCAACTACATCCAGAGGAAACCGAACAAACTTTGACAAAGAACACGGCTTTTTGTCAAGTCGGTTACTAGACCCACATGTAGCTCATCAAACTTTGAAATAGAAACTTTTGCAATGATAATATGTCGTGTTATCCACCCATATAGTTTCTGTTACCCACCTCTAGTTACCTTCACAAATGGATCAATATTTCGTGTCATTTACAAACATGACAACCCATTTTGCAAGCCATTGTAAATGTGCTGCCCCTGAGGAAAACAAATTCTTCTGGGATCTGTACAATTCGATACACTTGCCAAATCTGTGTTGTTGGAAGAAGCTATATACTCAAAAGAAGAACTATTTTGCACGTGACCTCAAAATCCATTACAATTCCCAGCAAGAAAACAAAGAAGTTCAAAAAACAAATCTCTAAGCATCCTTTTCAACCAACCAAAGCATCGAACACAGGGAGAACACCAACCAGAACATACTTGGTTTTTTTTTTTTCGTTCTCTCTGAGTTTCTCTTGTATAATAGAGTTTTTTTTACTCAAAGCTCCCGTCACATAAAACCAGTCTCTCTTCTTTCATCTACGCCTCAATCACATCTCTAAATTGTCTTACATGTCCATGACCAGGAACATTAGAATGAAGGCACCCTAAAGTGCAACTCTTTGATGATAGAGAGAAATGACAATAAGTATTTAAAAACAACGCTGGATGATCTTCCGTAGATTTTGTGTTGATTCATTTTAATGACATATGTTTTCGATATTTTCACTTATTAATGCCAATCTTTTCGAATATGTATGCTGAATAGTCACTAGAAACATGTACTAAAATTCCCATATCTGAGCAAATTCTCAAATATGACATCTAAGATATGCACAATATTAAAGAAGGACATGAAGTCAAGGCATCTGTGGGTCACACGTTCATGAACTATGCTTAAGCTTTTAAGAAAACTAAAACTGCACAAGCAAAAAAACAAATTAAAAAATTATTTTCGCAAATTCAAAATGCAAGCAAAAAGAAATTACTAGATCCCATAATATTTGCCTGCTTATTCATTTTAATGGGAGATGTACTCAAGCTTTCCAGTTATTGAAGCCCATCTTTTTGAACTTGTCTTCTTGGTTCTGACTTGTGAAAGCATATTTAATGTGTATTGGGAAGCAGTGAAGGTAGCAGGGATGGATCCCTATGGAACAGATGGTTCCACTATTTTTCTGTCTTTTTCTCCATGAGCGTATGTAAATCGTACATAAAGAAAAGTAATTCGAGAATGGTAGTTCTTTTGGACATGAGCCCTTGAAATTCAAATAGCCCACAAGTCCAATTGTCAATTTGTATATCGTGGAACTCTACGTGCTATTTCTAGGACAAAGAACAACAAAAACCAAATTTAGAGCCCGACATCCCGAAAACCCGCGATCCAAAAATGATAACTATTTTTTTGTGTGTTTTTGTCCACCAACATATGTAAAACATACATAAACTAAACTATTTCGAGAATGCTAAATTTTTTGAACACCAAGCCCTTAAAAATTCAAATAGTCTGCAAGTCCGATTGTCAATTTGTATATCGCGAAACTCTCTGATTGCCAATTTTCAACCGGCTACCCCGAGAACCTGCGATGCAAAAATTGGCAAAGTATGGGATGAGGGCTATGTGCATGCTTTATATATCTACTTTATAAAATCACATATTTCCTATGTTTAATTTATGTTGTCCAGGAAACCTATAATTTCATAAATTTCAATCTCTTCTATCCAAGATGCCTTCTTTTAAATAAAACTAATTCGGGAATGCTAATGTATACACCGAACATGACCTTGCGGAACTCTCTGTGCTATTTGCAGGGCACAGAACAACAGAAGCCCAATTTTCATCCCGCCACCCTGAGAACCCACGATCAATAACTTATGTTGTCCATGAAATCTATAATTTCATAAATTGCATTCTCTTCTGTTCAGAAGCCCTTCTTTTAAAGAAAACTAATTCGGGAAAGCTAATGTATACATTGAACACAACCTATCATAGTTCGATAGAACCTATCCATGAAGTCGCGTCCATAAAACTGGCTAAGTATGCAACCGAATGGCAGTCGGTCAGAATGACCACAGAAACACGAGAAACTATAGTCACAAATGCAGTTTACAAAAGGAAAATAAAAGGGAGAGAACAACTATATCTCCCACACAACAAAATGCACTCTCATAACTATGAAACCATAATAAAACAGAATTCATGGAAAAAGCATTGACAACTATTAAATATACTTTGAGGTCGACAAACTCTGCTTCAACGTGTAAGAGATGCAATTTACATCGCCTGCAATTTTTTACTCTGTTATTTTATCTTAATAGTTTTCTATGCAAACTCCACTGCAAAAAAATGTAACTAGAGATCCAACTACAGATGCAACATCCCAACATTGCAAACCCTGGGCAAACAAGTACAAGCAACAAATAAGAACCCAAGTGCAGGCGCAGGACCAGAACCCTGCAAAGTCGAATCAAGCAACAATAAACAACATACAGTGAAGAAAGAAGCAAGCAACAACCACTTCCCCAGGCAAACGTGCAAACTGCAACAACACGAACAAGCAAGCAAGAACAACAACAACATGCAAATAAGAAATTAGTGCCATGCAAAAAACAAGCATGGACCAGTGAACCAGCAATGCCATGAAGAAAATGTCTTCTAACAAGCCTATTAAGTAACCATTCAACACTACCAAACCTGTTAGGTAAACATTTAAGTCTGTCAGAAATGCTTTGTAAACATTTAAGAAAAAAATTCAATGTGGCAGGTCTCTGATGTATCCAAAAAAAATTATTATATTTTTTCTAACAATAGTTTGAACACCAGAGAATGTATTGGAAGGCCAAACTTTCGATATGCAACCATATCAAACATTGCCATAAATTTAACTAACATGAAATGCTAAACCAAACATTCAAATTAATGCTAGCATTAATCCACCTTCGATGAATGCATAAGAAAATATATGATTCAAAAAGACCATATACGATCAAATACTTTGGATATGCCAACATATATAACATTGGGAATAACAAAGCTAACAATAAGACCTCCAATCCCTTGTCCAATCAGATCATGACAAATATGGTACTTTTTTTTTTATATAAAAATCGATGTTTTCAGTTCCCTGGTTCAACAATAGATAATCTGCAAATATTTCTGGTCAAAGGACAGACTAATATGAAGTCAACGATTTATCGATCGCTATAGTCCCTCTATGCCTACTACAGGGACTAATAACGTCATGAAACGAAATAATTCTATAAAAATATTATCATTCTCACACAAATCAAAATCATATAACAAAATTAATGTTTGGCATCCCAAAAACCTAGTATATAGCCACTATCAAGGTTCAAAGTTTACATTTATTTTTTACTTGATTAACTTTTAAATGTTTCAGCTATAATTTGAACAATGAACATTGCTAGCTTTTGTAAGGTTATAA